>CM068351.1:841455-961672 GCA_034769755.1 Odontamblyopus lacepedii
GAAAGGTAGAAAAGCACTATAAAAATGTGATCCATGTGACCATTTCCTCGCCTCTGAGCTCTTCCACTTGTTCTGCTGCAGCTCCAGTTCGCTCTAAACATCGTTCAGGAAACGCTCTGCTCTGTGACCACCTCAGATATTTGTGTGTGACAGTGAAGTGATTCTCTTCTTTTCACAGTGAACTGTTCAAATAAACTTGATGCAGCAGTTCGACCAAAACAAAATATCGCTCTGTGCTGGAGATTTAAGGCCCATACACGGACAAGTGTAAATATCTGTTCGATATATCGGTCTGTCTCTAGTGCAGAGGGGTGTGAGTCATATGTATACAGGATTATCTGTATATAATATTAAATATAAATATAATTCAGTTTTCTCACCGCGGTGCACTGTCGCAGTAGACACGACTGCTTCATCCTTCCTGGTCCTCCAAACTTCTTCATGTCTTTGCAGAAGTGGCACTCTCCACACTCTGTGCGCAGACAGGCCTGGCACCGTCTGCAGCGGGTCCTGCGTCTGCGCGCTCCGCCTGCTCCGCCCCCCACGCCCCCCGCCCCCACCGGAGGGCCCTTAGCGCCGGACATCACCCCCCCGGTCAGCTACGGGCACAGCACATAAATACACTTTAATACACAAACCCCAGAGCCTCTGTTCCTCCAGACTCGCACTGACGGAGGCCGATAAAGGTGAACTCCTCCAGCCCGTCACTGTAACACTTTAAACGCTCCATAAAACACGAGAGAAATACTGAGATAAACAATCATGTTTCACTGCAGCCAGTTCACCAATCACAGTGACTTTTTTAGACTTTATTTACCTCTAAATGTGGAACAGAAAAAACATGAATCATGAGAAAATGGAAATCTGGCTCCAGGAAAATCACACTCCTAAACAGCCTAAACATTCGGCACACCCACGACATGTAAATACTGCCCCAGTGTCCTCACACTTTCTGTTCACACTGTGGAACTACAACAGATTTAGAACAGCTGAGATGCATTTACTGTATTTCTATATTTGTTCATGTGCATTTATAATTCTGCCTGTTTGACTCCCGTCTCTTGCTATTTTTACTACTTATTTTGAATTGTTTATGACCATTTGCTCTTTGTTATTCTAACATATTGTGCTGCGTGAGCCTTTCCCTCGTGGATCAATAAAGTTAGTGTAATAATACTCTTGTCTCATACGATTTGTAAGAGTTTTATGGGTTATGATTCCACATAACAAAGAGTCTGTCACCATAATTACTACATCAGATTGATATAATAGTGTCTTTTGGAGCTCAGTATTTATGGTGGTTCATTTTCTTTACAGAATCAGTTGTTATTTTTGTTGTGATGTGATTAGAGTCGTACAGGGTTCTGTTATTTCTGTGTGGCAGCTCTGGACTCTTAATGGCTCGATTTAAAAATGTGGGATTATCCCATGCCTGTTACAGTGTCAGTACTTTCCGCACGGCCGTTTACTGCAGCATATTTCTGTAGCAGTCGATGTGTGCGTTATCGGGACAGGCTTAGTTCAAATGTTAATGGCCGTACGTATTAGTCGAGATAATGGTCCACTCTATTGCAAACCATAATAATAATAATAAAACAACTCCATATAAAAATGTACTCTAAATCTGCCCAACTATACACATTCTACAGGGAGTTTAGGATAAAACTGACTCATGTCCATGTGTCCTAATCCCTGTAGACCTTTATAGCCCTTTACATTTCTTTACAGGTATTTATAGTCTGTTACATTTCTTTATAGATATTTACAGTCCGAAACAGTCTTTTACAGTTCTTTATATTTCTTTACTGCCAGCTCCATTTCTTTACAGTCCTTTTCAGTCTGTGCCTCCTCAGGACCTTCTGTTTCTCTGAAGGATCCACAAACCCAGAGACACCTGCGCACTGTCCTCCTTCACCCTCCCATTGTTTATGCCACAGCCTCATTCTCTTCCATTTCACTCGTTTATCCGCTCATTATCCTCCGTGTTCAACACCACCCGCTTGGTTTTATTGAGCTACAGGGTTTAACACGTTTAGAAAACTGAACTGTGCGGATTTTGAGTAACTAAATCTCTGAAATCACAGTCAAATCACAGCAGCAGTGGTTAGCATCCAACAATACTGGAGCAGCAGGTAGCGGCTAACGGCTAACGCATCTTCCACATTTCCGTTCACCTGCGCAGATCTAAAACAGCCACAGCTAAAATATGACTGGGCATTTTTCACCAGCGCAGGTCAGCAGCTGCTCCGAGTGTCGGGACATTTAACGACGCTAAGGAAACGTAAAAACAGACTTCAGATTTGTGGGGACGGCGCTAGCGTGCTAACACGCTAACGTCCGCTTCATTATTACATAAACACATCGCGCATGTGGATCATTTTTTGAGTTATTAAATATTCAAAAAGCACAGAATTAACAGAAATAGACGTGCAGGATGTTAAACTCACCTTTTAATTTCCTGTGGCATGCCCTTGAGACGCTCATTAGAATTTATGCAGTAATTTCTTCACGCAGCTCTTCCTTTGGTTAGCACTTAGCCTCCGTTAGCATCACAGTACAATGCAGCGCTCCCATGGTGTTAGCCGAGCATTAGCCGCCGTTAGCGCCCCGGCTCCGAGGCTTCCGAACCGCGGGCTTAAGGCTCCGGTACCGGGCCGAACCAGAGCGACTGTCCGTGCGAGTCCAGCGGGAAACAGCGTCTCTCTGCCCGGGCAAACACACACACACGCCACCGCTGCTGCGTCTCTGGGCTGGACGGGGATACAGGACTACAGGACTACAAACATGGCGGCGCTGCAGGGGGAGAGGCACAAACACTCGGAGGAACTAGGAGCTCAGTTTGTCACATGCAAAACTGGAAACTGGTCCAGTATTATGCAAAATGGACTCTTGTGAGATTTAAGTCATGTTCTAATGCTCTGCTGTTCTAATGTCCTCATGTTCTAATGTCCTGATGTTCTAATGTCCTGATGTTCTAATGTTCTCATGTCCTGATGTTCTAATGTCCTCAGGTTCTAATGTCCTGATGTTCTAATGCTCTGCTGTTCTAATGTCCTCATGTTCTAATGTCCTGATGTTCTAATGTCCTGATGTTCTAATGTTCTCATGTCCTGATGTTCTAATGTCCTCAGGTTCTAATGTCCTCATGTTCTAATGTCCTGATGTTCTAATGTCCTAATGTCCTCCTGTTCTAATGTCCTCACGTTCTCATGTTCTAATGTCCTGATGTTCTAATGTCCTGATGTTCTAATGTCCTGATGTTCTAATGTCCTGATGTTCTAATGTCCTCATGTTCTAATGTCCTGATGTTCTAATGTCCTGATGTTCTAATGTCCTCATGTTCTAATGTCCTGATGTTCTAATGTCCTAATGTCCTGATGTTCTAATGTCCTGATGTTCTAATGTCCTCATGTTCTAATGTCCTAATGTCCTGATGTTCTAATGTTCTAATGTCCTGATGTTCTAATGTCCTAATGTCCTGATGTTCTAATGTCCTCATGTTCTAATGTCCTGATGTTCTAATGTTCTAATGTCCTAATGTCCTGATGTTCTAATGTCCTCACGTTCTCATGTTCTAATGTCCTGATGTTCTAATGTCCTGATGTTCTAATGTTCTCATGTTCTAATGTCCTCATGTTCTAATGTCCTGATGTTCTAATGTCCTGATGTTCTAATGTCCTGATGTTCTAATGTCCTCATGTTCTAATGTTCTAATGTCCTGATGTTCTAATGTCCTCATGTTCTAATGTCCTAATGTCCTGATGTTCTAATGTCCTGATGTTCTAATGTCCTAATGTCCTGATGTTCTAATGTCCTGATGTTCTAATGTCCTAATGTCCTGATGTTCTAATGTCCTAATGTCCTGATGTTCTAATGTCCTCACGTTCTCATGTTCTAATGTCCTGATGTTCTAATGTCCTGATGTTCTAATGTCCTCATGTTCTAATGTCCTGATGTTCTAATGTTCTAATGTCCTGATGTTCTAATGTCCTAATGTCCTGATGTTCTAATGTCCTCATGTTCTAATGTCCTGATGTTCTAATGTCCTGATGTTCTAATGTCCTCATGTTCTAATGTCCTAATGTCCTGATGTTCTAATGTTCTAATGTCCTGATGTTCTAATGTCCTCATGTTCTAATGTCCTAATGTCCTGATGTTCTAATGTCCTGATGTTCTAATGTCCTAATGTCCTGATGTTCTAATGTCCTCATGTTCTAATGTCCTAATGTCCTGATGTTCTAATGCCCTGATGTTCTAATGTCCTCATGTTCTAATGTCCTGATGTTCTAATGTCCTAATGTCCTGATGTTCTAATGTCCTGATGTTCTAATGTCCTGATGTTCTAATGTCCTAATGTCCTGATGTTCTAATGTCCTGATGTTCTAATGTCCTGATGTTCTAATGTCCTGATGTTCTAATGTCCTCATGTTCTAATGTCCTAATGTCCTGATGTTCTAATGTCCTGATGTTCTAATGTCCTGATGTTCTAATGTCCTCATGTTCTAATGTCCTGATGTCCTCATGTTCTAATGTCCTGATGTTCTAATGTCCTAATGTTCTCATGTTCTGATGTTCTAATGTCCTCATGTTCTAATGTCCTGATGTTCTAATGTCCTCATGTTCTAATGTCCTAATGTTCTAATGTCCTGATGTTCTCATGTTCTGATGTTCTAATGTCCTGATGTTCTAATGTTCTAATGTCCTAATGCCCTGATGTTCTAATGTCCTCATGTTCTAATGTCCTGATGTTCTAATGTCCTCACGTTCTAATGTCCTAATGTTCTAATGCCCTGATGTTCTAATGTCCTGATGTTCTAATGTCCTAATGTCCTGATGTTCTAATGTCCTCATGTTCTAATGTCCTGATGTTCTAATGTCCTCATGTTCTGATGTCCTGATGTTCTAATGTCCTAATGTCCTCATGTTCTAATGTCCTAATGTCCTGATGTTCTAATGTCCTCATGTTCTAATGTCCTGATGTTCTAATGTCCTCACGTTCTAATGTCCTAATGTTCTAATGCCCTGATGTTCTAATGTCCTCATGTTCTAATGTCCTGATGTTCTAATGTCCTGATGTTCTAATGTCCTGATGTTCTAATGTCCTGATGTTCTAATGTCCTGATGTTCTAATGTCCTGATGTTCTAATGTCCTGATGTTCTAATGTTCTAATGTCCTCATGTTCTAATGTCCTGATGTTCTAATGTCCTCATGTTCTAATGTCCTAATGTTCTAATGTCCTGATGTTCTCATGTTCTGATGTTCTAATGTCCTCATGTTCTAATGTCCTGATGTTCTAATGTTCTAATGTCCTAATGCCCTGATGTTCTAATGTCCTCATGTTCTAATGTCCTGATGTTCTAATGTCCTCACGTTCTAATGTCCTAATGTTCTAATGCCCTGATGTTCTAATGTCCTGATGTTCTAATGTCCTGATGTTCTAATGTCCTGATGTTCTAATGTCCTAATGTCCTGATGTTCTAATGTCCTCATGTTCTAATGTCCTGATGTTCTAATGTCCTAATGTCCTCATGTTCTAATGTCCTAATGTCCTGATGTTCTAATGTCCTCATGTTCTAATGTCCTGATGTTCTAATGTCCTCACGTTCTAATGTCCTAATGTTCTAATGCCCTGATGTTCTAATGTCCTCATGTTCTAATGTCCTGATGTTCTAATGTCCTGATGTTCTAATGTCCTGATGTTCTAATGTCCTGATGTTCTAATGTCCTGATGTTCTAATGTCCTGATGTTCTAATGTCCTGATGTTCTAATGTCCTAATGTCCTGATGTTCTAATGTCCTCATGTTCTAATGTCCTGATGTTCTAATGTCCTAATGTCCTCATGTTCTAATGTCCTGATGTTCTAATGTCCTCATGTTCTAATGTCCTGATGTTCTAATGTCCTCATGTTCTAATGTCCTGATGTTCTAATGTTCTAATGTCCTCATGTTCTAATGTTCTAATGTCCTCACGTTCTAATGTCCTGATGTTCTAATGTCCTAATGTCCTGATGTTCTAATGTCCTGATGTTCTAATGTCCTAATGTTCTAATGTCCTCACGTTCTAATGTCCTGATGTTCTAATGTCCTAATGTCCTGATGTTCTAATGCTCTGCTGTTCTAATGTCCTCATGTTCTGATGTCCTGATGTTCTAATGTCCTAATGTTCTAATGTCCTGATGTTCTAATGTCCTAATGTTCTAATGTCCTGATGTTCTAATGTCCTGATGTTCTAATGTCCTGATGTTCTAATGTCCTGATGTTCTAATGTCCTAATGTCCTGATGTTCTAATGTCCTGATGTTCTAATGTCCTAATGTTCTAATGTCCTGATGTTCTAATGTCCTGATGTTCTAATGTCCTGATGTTCTAATGTCCTAATGTTCTAATGTTCTAATGTTCTAATGTCCTGATGTTCTAATGTCCTGATGTTCTAATGTCCTGATGTTCTAATGTCCTGATGTTCTAATGTCCTAATGTTCTAATGTCCTGATGTTCTAATGTCCTGATGTTCTAATGTCCTCACGTTCTAATGTCCTAATGTCCTCATGTTCTAATGTCCTGATGTTCTAATGTCCTGATGTTCTAATGTCCTCACGTTCTCATGTCCTGATGTTCTAATGTCCTGATGTTCTAATGTCCTGATGTTCTAATGTCCTGATGTTCTAATGTCCTAATGTTCTAATGTCCTAATGTTCTAATGTCCTGATGTTCTAATGTCCTGATGTTCTAATGTCCTCACGTTCTAATGTCCTAATGTCCTCATGTTCTAATGTCCTGATGTTCTAATGTCCTGATGTTCTAATGTCCTCACGTTCTCATGTCCTGATGTTCTAATGTCCTAATGTTCTAATGTCCTGATGTTCTAATGTCCTGATGTTCTAATGTCCTAATGTCCTGATGTTCTAATGTCCTGATGTTCTAATGTCCTAATGTCCTGATGTTCTAATGTCCTGATGTTCTAATGTCCTAATGTCCTGATGTTCTAATGTCCTGATGTTCTAATGTCCTAATGTTCTAATGTCCTAATGTTCTAATGTCCTGATGTTCTAATGTCCTGATGTTCTAATGTCCTGATGTTCTAATGTCCTAATGTCCTGATGTTCTAATGTCCTGATGTTCTAATGTTCTAATGTCCTGATGTTCTAATGTCCTAATGTTCTAATGTCCTAATGTTCTAATGTCCTAATGTTCTAATGTCCTGATGTTCTAATGTCCTGATGTCCTAATGTCCTAATGTTCTAATGTCCTGATGTTCTAATGTCCTCATGTTCTAATGTCCTCATGTTCTAATGTCCTGATGTTCTAATGTCCTAATGTCCTGATGTTCTAATGTCCTGATGTTCTAATGTCCTGATGTTCTAATGTCCTAATGTCCTCATGTTCTAATGTCCTGATGTTCTAATGTCCTGATGTTCTAATGTCCTGATGTTCTAATGTCCTAATGTCCTCATGTTCTAATGTCCTGATGTTCTAATGTCCTGATGTTCTAATGTCCTGATGTTCTAATGTCCTAATGTCCTCATGTTCTAATGTCCTGATGTTCTAATGTCCTGATGTTCTAATGTCCTGATGTTCTAATGTCCTGATGTTCTAATGTCCTGATGTTCTAATGTCCTAATGTTCTAATGTCCTGATGTTCTAATGTCCTGATGTCCTAATGTCCTAATGTTCTAATGTCCTGATGTTCTAATGTCCTGATGTTCTAATGTCCTGATGTTCTAATGTCCTAATGTCCTGATGTTCTAATGTCCTGATGTTCTAATGTCCTAATGTCCTGATGTTCTAATGTCCTGATGTTCTAATGTCCTGATGTTCTAATGTCCTGATGTTCTAATGTCCTAATGTTCTAATGTTCTAATGTTCTCATGTTCTAATGTCCTGATGTTCTAATGTCCTCACGTTTTCATGTCCTAATGTTCTAATGTCCTCATGTCCTCATGTTCTAATGTTCTAATGTCCTCATGTTCTAATGTTCTAATGTCCTCATGTCCTCATGTTCTAATGTCCTGATGTTCTAATGTCCTCACGTTCTAATGTCCTCACGTTTTCATGTCCTCATGTTCTAATGTTCTAATGTCCTCACGTTCTCATGTTCTAATGTCTTCATGTTCTAATGTCCTCACGTTCTAATGTCCTCACGTTTTCATGTCCTCATGTTCTAATGTTCTAATGTCCTGATGTTCTAATGTCCTGATGTTCTAATGTCCTCACGTTCTAATGTCCTCACGTTCTCATGTTCTAATGTCCTCATGTTCTAATGTCCTCATGTCCTCATGTTCTAATGTCTTCATGTTCTAATGTCCTCACGTTCTAATGTCCTCACGTTTTCATGTCCTCACGTTCTCATGTTCTAATGTCCTGATGTTCTAATGTCCTGATGTTCTAATGTCCTCACGTTCTAATGTCCTCACGTTCTCATGTTCTAATGTCCTCATGTTCTAATGTCCTCATGTCCTCATGTTCTAATGTCCTCATGTTCTAATGTCCTCATGTTCTAATGTTCTAATGTCCTCATGTCCTCATGTTCTAATGTCCTCATGTTCTAATGTCCTCACGTTCTCATGTTCTAATGTCCTCATGTTCTAATGTCCTCATGTCCTCATGTTCTAATGTCCTCATGTTTTAATGTCCTCACGTTCTCATGTTCTAATGTCCTCATGTTCTAATGTCCTCATGTCCTCATGTTCTAATGTTCTAATGTCCTCATGTTCTAATGTTCTAATGTCCTCATGTCCTCATGTTCTAATGTTCTAATGTCCTCATGTTCTAATGTTCTAATGTCCTCATGTTCTAATGTCCTCATGTTCTAATGTTCTAATGTCCTCATGTCCTCATGTTCTAATGTCCTCATGTTCTAATGTCCTCACGTTCTCATGTTCTAATGTCCTCATGTTCTAATGTCCTCATGTTCTAATGTCCTCATGTTCTAATGTCCTCACGTTCTCATGTTCTAATGTCCTCATGTTCTAATGTCCTCATGTTCTAATGTCCTCACGTTCTAATGTCCTCATGTTCTAATGTCCTCACGTTCTCATGTTCTAATGTCCTCATGTTCTAATGTCCTCATGTTCTAATGTCCTCATGTCCTCATGTTCTAATGTTCTAATGTCCTCATGTCCTCACGTTCTCATGTCCTCATGTTCTAATGTCCTCACGTTCTCATGTCCTTACGTTCTAATGTTCTAATGTCCTCATGTCCTCATGTCCTCATGTCCTAATGTTCTAATGTCCTGATGTTCTAATGTCCTGATGTTCTAATGTCCTGATGTTCTAATGTCCTAATGTTCTAATGTTCTAATGTCCTCATGTTCTAATGTCCTGATGTTCTAATGTCCTAATGTTCTCATGTTCTAATGTCCTGATGTTCTAATGTCCTCACGTTTTCATGTCCTAATGTTCTAATGTCCTCACGTTCTCATGTTCTAATGTCTTCATGTTCTAATGTCCTCACGTTCTAATGTCCTCACATTTTCATGTCCTCATGTTCTAATGTTCTAATGTCCTCACGTTCTCATGTCCTCACGTTCTCATGTTCTAATGTCCTGATGTTCTAATGTCCTCATGTTCTAATGTCCTCACGTTCTCATGTTCTAATGTCCTCATGTTCTAATGTCCTCACGTTCTAATGTCCTCACGTTCTCATGTTCTAATGTCCTCACGTTCTCATGTCCTCATGTCCTCATGTTCTAATGTCCTCATGTTCTAATGTTCTAATGTCCTCATGTCCTCATGTTCTAATGTCCTCATGTTCTAATGTCCTCACGTTCTCATGTTCTAATGTCCTCATGTTCTAATGTCCTCATGTTCTAATGTCCTCATGTTCTAATGTCCTCACGTTCTCATGTTCTAATGTCCTCATGTTCTAATGTCCTCACGTTCTAATGTCCTCATGTTCTAATGTCCTCACGTTCTCATGTTCTAATGTCCTCATGTTCTAATGTCCTCATGTTCTAATGTCCTCATGTCCTCACGTTCTCATGTTCTAATGTCCTGATGTTCTAATGTCCTGATGTTCTAATGTCCTCACGTTCTAATGTCCTCACGTTCTCATGTTCTAATGTCCTCATGTTCTAATGTCCTCATGTCCTCATGTTCTAATGTCCTCATGTTCTAATGTCCTCATGTCCTCATGTTCTAATGTCCTCATGTTCTAATGTCCTCATGTTCTAATGTCCTCATGTCCTCATGTTCTAATGTCCTCATGTTCTAATGTCCTCACGTTCTCATGTTCTAATGTCCTCATGTCCTCATGTTCTAATGTCCTCATGTTCTAATGTCCTCATGTTCTAATGTCCTCATGTCCTCATGTTCTAATGTTCTAATGTCCTCATGTTCTAATGTTCTAATGTCCTCATGTCCTCATGTTCTAATGTTCTAATGTCCTCATGTTCTAATGTCCTCACGTTCTCATGTTCTAATGTCCTGATGTTCTAATGTCCTCACGTTCTAATGTCCTCATGTTCTAATGTCCTCACGATCTCATGTTCTAATGTCCTCATGTTCTAATGTCCTCATGTCCTCATGTTCTAATGTTCTAATGTCCTCATGTCCTCACGTTCTCATGTCCTCATGTTCTAATGTCCTCACGTTCTCATGTCCTCATGTTCTAATGTCCTGATGTTCTAATGTCCTCACGTTCTCATATTCTAATGTCTTCATGTTCTAATGTCCTCACGTTCTCATGTTCTAATGTCTTCATGTTCTAATGTCCTCACGTTCTAATGTCCTCACGTTTTCATGTCCTCATGTTCTAATGTCCTCACGTTCTCATGTCCTCACGTTCTCATGTTCTAATGTCCTGATGTTCTAATGTCCTCATGTTCTAATGTCCTCACGTTCTCATGTTCTAATGTCCTCATGTTCTAATGTCCTCATGTTCTAATGTCCTCACGTTCTCATGTTCTAATGTCCTCACGTTCTCATGTTCTAATGTCCTCATGTTCTAATGTCCTCATGTTCTAATTTCCTCATGTCCTCATGTTCTAATGTCCTCATGTTCTAATGTTCTAATGTCCTCATGTCCTCATGTTCTAATGTTCTAATGTCCTCATGTCCTCATGTTCTAATGTCCTCATGTTCTAATGTCCTCACGTTCTCATGTTCTAATGTCCTCATGTTCTAATGTCCTCACGTTCTAATGTCCTCATGTTCTAATGTCCTCATGTCCTCATGTTCTAATGTTCTAATGTCCTCACGTTCTCATGTCCTTACGTTCTAATGTCCTCATGTCCTCATGTTCTAATGTCCTCATGTTCTCATGTTCTAATGTCCTCATGTTCTAACGTTCTAATGCTTTCCAGCTTTGAGCCCTGTGGCCTTATTTTGGGTCAATCTGATCCTGGAACAGTAAAGAGGCAGAAACAAACGTCATTTATTTTGGTAAAATGCAGAAAAGCTGCTTCAAAACGACCAAAACACAAAGAAAATGTGAGTTTTCCTTATTTACACTGTCGTTTCACAGTTTTATTATGATGAACCACCACAAACCCGAGTGTCCCAGTCCCGGAGCACTTCCTGTATCACCACATGATGACATCACGAGGTGAAACAGAGCGTTTGATTAACGAGTTTGAGAGAAGAGTTCGTGCTAAATGTGCAGGTTTGTGTGAAACGTGTGAATGAAACAAACACGACTCCAGGAGTTTGTGACGAGGAAACGACATGAGAACAGAGCAGGAAACGGCCTAATATGGGCGTCCTAATAATGTCCTGCACCGTTTGATCTTTGCTCACACTTTTATGCTTTTTTATGCTCAAATGAACTGATGATGATTCTATTTTTACCTCGCCGCTGTTTTGTACCGTCTCCTGTCCACCAGAGGGCGCCAAACACTGGCCTTGAACCCCAAAACATTTGAGGAATTTAAATTTATTTAAGAAACACTTTGATTTACAGATTTTTAAAGTGAAATCACGATTATTTAAAGGTTTATTTAAAGGTTTATTTCCGTGTGCAGAGAGGAGCAAACTCACTATACACACACACACTATACACACACACTATACACACACATAAACACACACACACTATACACACACTATACACACACATAAACACACACACAAACACACACTATACACACACATAAAAACACACATAAACACACACACACTATACACACACTATACACACACATAAACACACACACAAACACACACTATACACACACATAAAAACACACACACTATACACACACACACTATACACACACATAAAAACACACACACACTATACACACACACACACACTATACACACACACTATACACACACATAAAAACACACACTATACACACACTATACACACACATAAACACACACACACTATACACACACACTATACACACACATAAACACACACACACTATACACACACTATACACACACATAAACACACACACAAACACACACTATACACACACATAAAAACACACACACTATACACACACACACTATACACACACATAAAAACACACACACACTATACACACACACACACACTATACACACACACTATACACACACATAAAAACACACACTATACACACACTATACACACACATAAAAACACACACACTATACACACACTATACACACACATAAAAACACACACACACTATACACACACACACTATACACACACATAAAAACACACACACACTATACACACACTATACACACACATAAAAACACACACACACTATACACACACACTCTATACACACACATAAAAACACACACACACTATACACACACACTATACACACACATGAAAACACACACACACTATACACACACTATACACACACTATACACACACATAAAAACACACACACACACACACATAAAAACACACACACACTATACACACACATAAAAACACACACAAACACACACACACTATACACACACATAAAAACACACACACACACACATAAAAACACACACACACTATACACACACATAAAAACACACACACACACTATACACACACATAAAAACACACACACACTATACACACACATAAAAACACACACACACTATACACACACATAAAAACACACACACTATACACACACATAAAAACACACACACTATACACACACATAAAAACACACACACTATACACACACATAAAAACACACACACTATACACACACATAAAAACACACACACACACACTATACACACACATAAAAACACGCACACACACTATACACACACATAAAAACACACACACACTATACACACACATAAAAACACACACACACACTATACACACACATAAAAACACACACACACACTATACACACATAAAAACACACACACACACACATAAAAACACACACACACACTATACACACACATAAAAACACTATACACACACACTATACACACACATAAAAACACACACACTATACACACACAAAAACACACACACACACATAAAAACACACACACACTATACACACACACACTATACACACACATAAAAACACACACACACACACTATACACACACATAAAAACACACACACACACACACACTATACACACACATAAACACACACACACTATACACACACATAAACACACACACACACACACTATACACACACATAAAAACACACACACACACACTATACACACACATAAAAACACACACACACACACACACTATACACACACATAAAAACACACACACACACTATACACACACATAAAAACACACACACTATACACATACATAAAACACACACAAACACACACACTATACACACACACACACTATACACACACATAAAAACACACACACACACACACTACACACACATAAAAACACACACAAACACACACACACTATACACACACATAAAAACAGACACAAACTATACACACACATAAAAACACACACTATACACACACATAAACACACTATACACACACATAAACACACTATACACACACAAACACACTATACACACACATAAACACATTATACACACACACACTCAGATACACACAGACAGACATGCGCACACACACTTCGCACACACACACACTTCGCACACACACACACCTGACACACACACACCTCGCACACGCACACGCGCACACACACACCTCGCACACACACACACCTCGCACACACACACCTCGCACACACACACCTCGCACACACACCTCGCACACACACACACCTCGCGCACACACACACCTCGCGCACACACACACCTCGCGCACACACACACCTCGCGCACACACACACCTCGCGCACACACACACCTCGCGCACACACACACTCAAGGCACACACACCTCAAGCAAGACACACACTCTCGCGACACACACTCGCACACACACACCTCGCACACACACACACACCTCAAGCAAGACACACACTCACACACACACACACCTCGCGCAAACACACACCTCGCGCACACACACACTCACAAGAACACACACCTCAAGGCAACACACACACCTCAGCAAGACACACACACCTCGAGAGCACACACACACCTCGCTCACACACACACACCTCGCGCACACATACACACCTCGCGCATACACACACCTCGCGCAAACACACACCTCGCGCAAACACACACCTCGCAAGACACATACACTCTCAGCGCATACACACACCTCGCAAACACACACCTCAAGCGCAAACACACACCTCAAGAACACACACTCGCAGAACACACACTCACAAGACACACACACTCAGCAGACACACACCTCAAGGTGCACACACACACTCGCGACACACACACACTCAAGGCGACACACCTCGCGCACACACACACCTCGCAGCACACACACCTCGCACACACACACACTCCTCGACACACCTCAAGCAAGACACACACACTCAAGCGACACACACACCTCGCAAGACACACACCTCAGCGCACACACACCTCGCACACACACACCTTTGCGCACACACACACCTCAAGCAAGACACACACACTCACACACACACCTCGCGCACACACACACCTCGCACACACACACCTCGCAAGACACACACCTCGCGCACACACACACCTCAAGGCACACACACCTCAAGGCGCAAACACACACTCTCGCGCAAACACACACTCTCGCACACACACACCTCAAGACACACACACCTCACAAGACACACACACACTCGGGCACACACACTCGCGCAAGACACACACACCTCAAGGCAAGACACACACACACCTTGCGCACACACACACACCTCAAGATACACACACACCTCGCGACACACACACCTCGACACACACACTCGCAAGACACACACACTCGCAAGACACACACACCTCGCGCACACACACACACCTCGCGCACACACACACACCTCGCGCAAACACACACCTCGCGCACACACACACCTCGCGCACACACACACACACACCTCACACACACACACCTCGCGCACACACACACCTCGCGCACACACACACCTCGCGCACACACACACACCTCGCGCACACACACACACACCTCGCGCACACACACACACCTCGCGCATACACACACACCTCGCGCACACACACACCTCGCGCACACACACACACCTCGCGCATACACACACACCTCATACACACACACACATCTCGCACACACACACACAGATTAAGGACGATAAACACAAATCACAATCACACAATAAGACATTTGCTGTGATGTTAAACAGGTTCATGATGTTCACGTCTCATTGTCCAGTCACTGTTTCACAGATCGACTGAAGCTCTGGGTTATTTCAGATCGACTGAAGCTCTGGGTAGAGCTCATGCTCCTTATTTCAGATCGACTGAAGCTCTGGGTAGAGCTCATGCTCCTTATTTCAGATCGACTGAAGCTCTGGGTAGAGCTCATGCTCCTTATTTCAGATCGACTGAACCTGGGGCTAGAGATCATGCTCATTATTTCAGATCGAGTGAAGCTCATGCAGATCGACTGAAGCTCTGAGCTCATGCTCCTTAGTTCAGATCGACTGAAGCTCTGGGCAGAGCTCATGCTCCTTATTTCAGATCGACTGAAGCTCTGGGTAGAGCTCATGCTCCTTATTTCAGATCGACTGAAGCTCTGGGTAGAGCTCATGCTCCTTATTTCAGATCGACTGAAGCTCTGGGTAGAGCTCATGCTCCTTATTTCAGATCGACTGAAGCTCTGGGTAGAGCTCATGCTCCTTATTTCAGATCGACTGAAGCTCTGGGTAGAGCTCATGCTCCTTATTTCAGATCGACTGAAGCTCTGGGTAGAGCTCATGCTCCTTATTTCAGATCGACTGAAGCTCTGGGTAGAGCTCATGCTCCTTATTTCAGATCGACTGAAGCTCTGGGTAGAGCTCATGCTCCTTATTTCAGATCGACTGAAGCTCTGGGTAGAGCTCATGCTCCTTATTTCAGATCGACTGAAGCTCTGGGTAGAGCTCATGCTCCTTATTTCAGATCGACTGAAGCTCTGGGTAGAGCTCATGCTCCTTATTTCAGATCGACTGAAGCTCTGGGTAGAGCTCATGCTCCTTATTTCAGATCGACTGAAGCTCTGGGTAGAGCTCATGCTCCTTATTTCAGATCGACTGAAGCTCTGGGTAGAGCTCATGCTCCTTATTTCAGATCGACTGAAGCTCTGGGTAGAGCTCATGCTCCTTATTTCAGATCGACTGAAGCTCTGGGTAGAGCTCATGCTCCTTATTTCAGATCGACTGAAGCTCTGGGTAGAGCTCATGCTCCTTATTTCAGATCGACTGAAGCTCTGGGTAGAGCTCATGCTCCTTATTTCAGATCGACTGAAGCTCTGGGTAGAGCTCATGCTCCTTCTTTCCCCACGACTGATGCTCTGGGTAGAGCTCATGCTCCTTATTTCAGATCGACTGAAGCTCTGGGTAGAGCTCATGCTCCTTATTTCAGATCGACTGAAGCTCTGGGTAGAGCTCATGCTCCTTATTTCAGATCGACTGAAGCTCTGGGTAGAGCTCATGCTCCTTATTTCAGATCGACTGAAGCTCTGGGTAGAGCTCATGCTCCTTATTTCAGATCGACTGAAGCTCTGGGTAGAGCTCATGCTCCTTATTTCAGATCGACTGAAGCTCTGGGTAGAGCTCATGCTCCTTATTTCAGATCGACTGAAGCTCTGGGTAGAGCTCATGCTCCTTATTTCAGATCGACTGAAGCTCTGGGTAGAGCTCATGCTCCTTATTTCAGATCGACTGAAGCTCTGGGTAGAGCTCATGCTCCTTATTTCAGATCGACTGAAGCTCTGGGTATTACCTCATGCTCCTTATTTCAGATCGACTGAAGCTCTGGGTAGAGCTCATGCTCCTTATTTCAGATCGACTGAAGCTCTGGGTAGAGCTCATGCTCCTTATTTCAGATCGACTGAAGCTCTGGGTAGAGCTCATGCTCCTTATTTCAGATCGACTGAAGCTCTGGGTAGAGCTCATGCTCCTTATTTCAGATCGACTGAAGCTCTGGGTAGAGCTCATGCTCCTTATTTCAGATCGACTGAAGCTCTGGGTAGAGCTCATGCTCCTTATTTCAGATCGACTGAAGCTCTGGGTAGAGCTCATGCTCGATCTTTCCGATCGACTGAAGCTCTGGGTAGAGCTCATGCTCCTTATTTCAGATCGACTGAAGCTCTGGGTAGAGCTCATGCTCCTTATTTCAGATCGACTGAAGCTCTGGGTAGAGCTCATGCTCCTTATTTCAGATCGACTGAAGCTCTGGGTAGAGCTCATGCTCCTTATTTCAGATCGACTGAAGCTCTGGGTAGAGCTCATGCTCCTTATTTCAGATCGACTGAAGCTCTGGGTAGAGCTCATGCCCTTATTTCAGATCGACTGAAGCTCTGGGTAGAGCTCATGCTCCTTATTTCAGACCGACTGAAGCTCTGGGTAGAGCTCATGCTCCTTATTTCAGATCGACTGAGGCTCTGGGTAGAGCTCATGCTCCTTATTTCAGATCGACTGAAGCTCTGGGTAGAGCTCATGCTCCTTATTTCAGATCGACTGAAGCTCTGGGTAGAGCTCATGCTCCTTATTTCAGATCGACTGAAGCTCTGGGTAGAGCTCATGCTCCTTATTTCAGATCGACTGAAGCTCTGGGTAGAGCTCATGCTCCTTATTTCAGATCGACTGAAGCTCTGGGTAGAGCTCATGCTCCTTATTTCAGATCGACTGAAGCTCTGGGTAGAGCTCATGCTCCTTATTTCAGATCGACTGAAGCTCTGGGTAGAGCTCATGCTCCTTATTTCAGATCGACTGAAGCTCTGGGTAGAGCTCATGCTCCTTATTTCAGATCGACTGAAGCTCTGGGTAGAGCTCATGCTCCTTATTTCAGATCGACTGAGGCTCTGGGTAGAGCTCATGCTCCTTATTTCAGATCGACTGAAGCTCTGGGTAGAGCTCATGCTCCTTATTTCAGATCGACTGAAGCTCTGGGTAGAGCTCATGCTCCTTATTTCAGATCGACTGAAGCTCTGGGTAGAGCTCATGCTCCTTATTTCAGATCGACTGAAGCTCTGGGTAGAGCTCATGCTCCTTATTTCAGATCGACTGAAGCTCTGGGTAGAGCTCATGCTCCTTATTTCAGATCGACTGAAGCTCTGGGTAGAGCTCATGCTCCTTATTTCAGATCGACTGAAGCTCTGGGTAGAGCTCATGCTCCTTATTTCAGATCGACTGAAGCTCTGGGTAGAGCTCATGCTCCTTATTTCAGATCGACTGAAGCTCTGGGTAGAGCTCATGCCCTTATTTCAGATCGACTGAAGCTCTGGGTAGAGCTCATGCTCCTTATTTCAGACCGACTGAAGCTCTGGGTAGAGCTCATGCTCCTTATTTCAGATCGACTGAGGCTCTGGGTAGAGCTCATGCTCCTTATTTCAGATCGACTGAAGCTCTGGGTAGAGCTCATGCTCCTTATTTCAGATCGACTGAAGCTCTGGGTAGAGCTCATGCTCCTTATTTCAGATCGACTGAAGCTCTGGGTAGAGCTCATGCTCCTTATTTCAGATCGACTGAAGCTCTGGGTAGAGCTCATGCTCCTTATTTCAGATCGACTGAAGCTCTGGGTAGAGCTCATGCTCCTTATTTCAGATCGACTGAAGCTCTGGGTAGAGCTCATGCTCCTTATTTCAGATCGACTGAAGCTCTGGGTAGAGCTCATGCCCCTTATTTCAGATCGACTGAAGCTCTGGGTAGAGCTCATGCCCCTTATTTCAGATCGACTGAAGCTCTGGGTAGAGCTCATGCCCCTTATTTCAGATCGACTGAAGCTCTGGGTAGAGCTCATGCTCCTTATTTCAGATCGACTGAAGCTCTGGGTAGAGCTCATGCTCCTTATTTCAGACCGACTGAGGCTCTGGGTAGAGCTCATGCTCCTTATTTCAGACCGACTGAGGCTCTGGGTAGAGCTCATGCTCCTTATTTCAGACCGACTGAAGCTCTGGGTAGAGCTCATGCTCCTTATTTCAGACCGACTGAAGCTCTGGGTAGAGCTCATGCTCCTTATTTCAGATCGACTGAAGCTCTGGGTAGAGCTCATGCTCCTTATTTCAGATCGACTGAAGCTCTGGGTAGAGCTCATGCTCCTTATTTCAGATCGACTGAAGCTCTGGGTAGAGCTCATGCTCCTTATTTCAGATCGACTGAAGCTCTGGGTAGAGCTCATGCCCCTTATTTCAGATCGACTGAAGCTCTGGGTAGAGCTCATGCTCCTTATTTCAGATCGACTGAAGCTCTGGGTAGAGCTCATGCTCCTCATTTCAGATCGACTGAAGCTCTGGGTAGAGCTCATGCTCCTTATTTCAGATCGACTGAAGCTCTGGGTAGAGCTCATGCTCCTTATTTCAGATCGACTGAAGCTCTGGGTAGAGCTCATGCTCCTTATTTCAGATCGACTGAAGCTCTGGGTAGAGCTCATGCTCCTTATTTCAGATCGACTGAAGCTCTGGGTAGAGCTCATGCTCCTCATTTCAGATCGACTGAAGCTCTGGGTAGAGCTCATGCTCCTCATTTCAGATCGACTGAAGCTCTGGGTAGAGCTCATGCTCCTCATTTCAGACCGACTGAAGCTCTGGGTAGAGCTCATGCTCCTCATTTCAGACCGACTGAAGCTCTGGGTAGAGCTCATGCTCCTTATTTCAGATCGACTGAAGCTCTGGGTAGAGCTCATGCTCCTTATTTCAGATCGACTGAAGCTCTGGGTAGAGCTCATGCTCCTTATTTCAGATCGACTGAAGCTCTGGGTAGAGCTCATGCTCCTTATTTCAGATCGACTGAAGCTCTGGGTAGAGCTCATGCCCCTTATTTCAGATCGACTGAAGCTCTGGGTAGAGCTCATGCCCCTTATTTCAGATCGACTGAAGCTCTGGGTAGAGCTCATGCTCCTTATTTCAGATCGACTGAAGCTCTGGGTAGAGCTCATGCTCCTTATTTCAGATCGACTGAAGCTCTGGGTAGAGCTCATGCTCCTTATTTCAGATCGACTGAAGCTCTGGGTAGAGCTCATGCTCCTTATTTCAGACCGACTGAGGCTCTGGGTAGAGCTCATGCTCCTTATTTCAGATCGACTGAAGCTCTGGGTAGAGCTCATGCTCCTTATTTCAGACCGACTGAAGCTCTGGGTAGAGCTCATGCTCCTTATTTCAGATCGACTGAGGCTCTGGGTAGAGCTCATGCTCCTTATTTCAGATCGACTGAAGCTCTGGGTAGAGCTCATGCTCCTTATTTCAGATCGACTGAAGCTCTGGGTAGAGCTCATGCTCCTTATTTCAGATCGACTGAAGCTCTGGGTAGAGCTCATGCTCCTTATTTCAGATCGACTGAAGCTCTGGGTAGAGCTCATGCTCCTTATTTCAGATCGACTGAAGCTCTGGGTAGAGCTCATGCTCCTTATTTCAGATCGACTGAAGCTCTGGGTAGAGCTCATGCTCCTTATTTCAGATCGACTGAAGCTCTGGGTAGAGCTCATGCCCCTTATTTCAGATCGACTGAAGCTCTGGGTAGAGCTCATGCTCCTTATTTCAGACCGACTGAAGCTCTGGGTAGAGCTCATGCTCCTTATTTCAGATCGACTGAGGCTCTGGGTAGAGCTCATGCTCCTTATTTCAGATCGACTGAAGCTCTGGGTAGAGCTCATGCTCCTTATTTCAGATCGACTGAAGCTCTGGGTAGAGCTCATGCTCCTTATTTCAGATCGACTGAAGCTCTGGGTAGAGCTCATGCTCCTTATTTCAGATCGACTGAAGCTCTGGGTAGAGCTCATGCTCCTTATTTCAGATCGACTGAAGCTCTGGGTAGAGCTCATGCTCCTTATTTCAGATCGACTGAAGCTCTGGGTAGAGCTCATGCTCCTTATTTCAGATCGACTGAAGCTCTGGGTAGAGCTCATGCTCCTTATTTCAGATCGACTGAAGCTCTGGGTAGAGCTCATGCTCCTTATTTCAGATCGACTGAAGCTCTGGGTAGAGCTCATGCTCCTTATTTCAGATCGACTGAGGCTCTGGGTAGAGCTCATGCTCCTTATTTCAGATCGACTGAAGCTCTGGGTAGAGCTCATGCTCCTTATTTCAGATCGACTGAAGCTCTGGGTAGAGCTCATGCTCCTTATTTCAGATCGACTGAAGCTCTGGGTAGAGCTCATGCTCCTTATTTCAGATCGACTGAAGCTCTGGGTAGAGCTCATGCTCCTTATTTCAGATCGACTGAAGCTCTGGGTAGAGCTCATGCTCCTTATTTCAGATCGACTGAAGCTCTGGGTAGAGCTCATGCTCCTTATTTCAGATCGACTGAAGCTCTGGGTAGAGCTCATGCTCCTTATTTCAGATCGACTGAAGCTCTGGGTAGAGCTCATGCTCCTTATTTCAGATCGACTGAAGCTCTGGGTAGAGCTCATGCCCCTTATTTCAGATCGACTGAAGCTCTGGGTAGAGCTCATGCTCCTTATTTCAGACCGACTGAAGCTCTGGGTAGAGCTCATGCTCCTTATTTCAGATCGACTGAGGCTCTGGGTAGAGCTCATGCTCCTTATTTCAGATCGACTGAAGCTCTGGGTAGAGCTCATGCTCCTTATTTCAGATCGACTGAAGCTCTGGGTAGAGCTCATGCTCCTTATTTCAGATCGACTGAAGCTCTGGGTAGAGCTCATGCTCCTTATTTCAGATCGACTGAAGCTCTGGGTAGAGCTCATGCTCCTTATTTCAGATCGACTGAAGCTCTGGGTAGAGCTCATGCTCCTTATTTCAGATCGACTGAAGCTCTGGGTAGAGCTCATGCTCCTTATTTCAGATCGACTGAAGCTCTGGGTAGAGCTCATGCTCCTTATTTCAGATCGACTGAAGCTCTGGGTAGAGCTCATGCCCCTTATTTCAGATCGACTGAAGCTCTGGGTAGAGCTCATGCCCCTTATTTCAGATCGACTGAAGCTCTGGGTAGAGCTCATGCCCCTTATTTCAGATCGACTGAAGCTCTGGGTAGAGCTCATGCTCCTTATTTCCAGATCGACTGAAGCTCTGGGTAGAGCTCATGCTCCTTATTTCAGACCGACTGAGGCTCTGGGTAGAGCTCATGCTCCTTATTTCAGACCGACTGAGGCTCTGGGTAGAGCTCATGCTCCTTATTTCAGACCGACTGAAGCTCTGGGTAGAGCTCATGCTCCTTATTTCAGACCGACTGAAGCTCTGGGTAGAGCTCATGCTCCTTATTTCAGATCGACTGAAGCTCTGGGTAGAGCTCATGCTCCTTATTTCAGATCGACTGAAGCTCTGGGTAGAGCTCATGCTCCTTATTTCAGATCGACTGAAGCTCTGGGTAGAGCTCATGCTCCTTATTTCAGATCGACTGAAGCTCTGGGTAGAGCTCATGCCCCTTATTTCAGATCGACTGAAGCTCTGGGTAGAGCTCATGCTCCTTATTTCAGATCGACTGAAGCTCTGGGTAGAGCTCATGCTCCTCATTTCAGATCGACTGAAGCTCTGGGTAGAGCTCATGCTCCTTATTTCAGATCGACTGAAGCTCTGGGTAGAGCTCATGCTCCTTATTTCAGATCGACTGAAGCTCTGGGTAGAGCTCATGCTCCTTATTTCAGATCGACTGAAGCTCTGGGTAGAGCTCATGCTCCTTATTTCAGATCGACTGAAGCTCTGGGTAGAGCTCATGCTCCTCATTTCAGATCGACTGAAGCTCTGGGTAGAGCTCATGCTCCTCATTTCAGATCGACTGAAGCTCTGGGTAGAGCTCATGCTCCTCATTTCAGACCGACTGAAGCTCTGGGTAGAGCTCATGCTCCTCATTTCAGACCGACTGAAGCTCTGGGTAGAGCTCATGCTCCTTATTTCAGATCGACTGAAGCTCTGGGTAGAGCTCATGCTCCTTATTTCAGATCGACTGAAGCTCTGGGTAGAGCTCATGCTCCTTATTTCAGATCGACTGAAGCTCTGGGTAGAGCTCATGCTCCTTATTTCAGATCGACTGAAGCTCTGGGTAGAGCTCATGCCCCTTATTTCAGATCGACTGAAGCTCTGGGTAGAGCTCATGCCCCTTATTTCAGATCGACTGAAGCTCTGGGTAGAGCTCATGCTCCTTATTTCAGATCGACTGAAGCTCTGGGTAGAGCTCATGCTCCTTATTTCAGATCGACTGAAGCTCTGGGTAGAGCTCATGCTCCTTATTTCAGATCGACTGAAGCTCTGGGTAGAGCTCATGCTCCTTATTTCAGACCGACTGAGGCTCTGGGTAGAGCTCATGCTCCTTATTTCAGATCGACTGAAGCTCTGGGTAGAGCTCATGCTCCTTATTTCAGATCGACTGAAGCTCTGGGTAGAGCTCATGCTCCTTATTTCAGACCGACTGAAGCTCTGGGTAGAGCTCATGCTCCTTATTTCAGATCGACTGAGGCTCTGGGTAGAGCTCATGCTCCTTATTTCAGATCGACTGAAGCTCTGGGTAGAGCTCATGCTCCTTATTTCAGATCGACTGAAGCTCTGGGTAGAGCTCATGCTCCTTATTTCAGATCGACTGAAGCTCTGGGTAGAGCTCATGCTCCTTATTTCAGATCGACTGAGGCTCTGGGTAGAGCTCATGCTCCTTATTTCAGATCGACTGAAGCTCTGGGTAGAGCTCATGCTCCTTATTTCAGATCGACTGAGGCTCTGGGTAGAGCTCATGCTCCTTATTTCAGATCGACTGAAGCTCTGGGTAGAGCTCATGCTCCTTATTTCAGATCGACTGAAGCTCTGGGTAGAGCTCATGCTCCTTATTTCAGATCGACTGAAGCTCTGGGTAGAGCTCATGCTCCTTATTTCAGATCGACTGAAGCTCTGGGTAGAGCTCATGCTCCTTATTTCAGATCGACTGAAGCTCTGGGTAGAGCTCATGCCCCTTATTTCAGATCGACTGAAGCTCTGGGTAGAGCTCATGCTCCTTATTTCAGATCGACTGAAGCTCTGGGTAGAGCTCATGCTCCTTATTTCAGATCGACTGAAGCTCTGGGTAGAGCTCATGCTCCTTATTTCAGATCGACTGAAGCTCTGGGTAGAGCTCATGCTCCTTATTTCAGATCGACTGAAGCTCTGGGTAGAGCTCATGCTCCTTATTTCAGACCGACTGAAGCTCTGGGTAGAGCTCATGCTCCTTATTTCAGATCGACTGAAGCTCTGGGTAGAGCTCATGCTCCTTATTTCAGATCGACTGAAGCTCTGGGTAGAGCTCATGCTCTTTATTTCAGATCGACTGAAGCTCTGGGTAGAGCTCATGCCCCTTATTTCAGATCGACTGAAGCTCTGGGTAGAGCTCATGCTCTTTATTTCAGATCGACTGAGGCTCTGGGTAGAGCTCATGCTCCTTATTTCAGATCGACTGAAGCTCTGGGTAGAGCTCATGCTCCTTATTTCAGATCGACTGAAGCTCTGGGTAGAGCTCATGCTCCTTATTTCAGATCGACTGAAGCTCTGGGTAGAGCTCATGCTCCTTATTTCAGATCGACTGAAGCTCTGGGTAGAGCTCATGCTCCTTATTTCAGATCGACTGAAGCTCTGGGTAGAGCTCATGCTCCTTATTTCAGATCGACTGAAGCTCTGGGTAGAGCTCATGCTCCTTATTTCAGATCGACTGAAGCTCTGGGTAGAGCTCATGCTCCTTATTTCAGATCGACTGAAGCTCTGGGTAGAGCTCATGCCCCTTATTTCAGATCGACTGAAGCTCTGGGTAGAGCTCATGCTCCTTATTTCAGACCGACTGAAGCTCTGGGTAGAGCTCATGCTCCTTATTTCAGATCGACTGAGGCTCTGGGTAGAGCTCATGCTCCTTATTTCAGATCGACTGAAGCTCTGGGTAGAGCTCATGCTCCTTATTTCAGATCGACTGAAGCTCTGGGTAGAGCTCATGCTCCTTATTTCAGATCGACTGAAGCTCTGGGTAGAGCTCATGCTCCTTATTTCAGATCGACTGAAGCTCTGGGTAGAGCTCATGCTCCTTATTTCAGATCGACTGAAGCTCTGGGTAGAGCTCATGCTCCTTATTTCAGATCGACTGAAGCTCTGGGTAGAGCTCATGCCCTTATTTCAGATCGACTGAAGCTCTGGGTAGAGCTCATGCCCCTTATTTCAGATCGACTGAAGCTCTGGGTAGAGCTCATGCCCCTTATTTCAGATCGACTGAAGCTCTGGGTAGAGCTCATGCTCCTTATTTCAGACCGACTGAAGCTCTGGGTAGAGCTCATGCTCCTTATTTCAGACCGACTGAGGCTCTGGGTAGAGCTCATGCTCCTTATTTCAGACCGACTGAAGCTCTGGGTAGAGCTCATGCTCCTTATTTCAGACCGACTGAAGCTCTGGGTAGAGCTCATGCTCCTTATTTCAGATCGACTGAAGCTCTGGGTAGAGCTCATGCTCCTTATTTCAGATCGACTGAAGCTCTGGGTAGAGCTCATGCTCCTTATTTCAGATCGACTGAAGCTCTGGGTAGAGCTCATGCTCCTTATTTCAGATCGACTGAAGCTCTGGGTAGAGCTCATGCTCCTTATTTCAGATCGACTGAAGCTCTGGGTAGAGCTCATGCTCCTCATTTCAGATCGACTGAAGCTCTGGGTAGAGCTCATGCTCCTTATTTCAGATCGACTGAAGCTCTGGGTAGAGCTCATGCTCCTTATTTCAGATCGACTGAAGCTCTGGGTAGAGCTCATGCTCCTTATTTCAGATCGACTGAAGCTCTGGGTAGAGCTCATGCTCCTCATTTCAGATCGACTGAAGCTCTGGGTAGAGCTCATGCTCCTCATTTCAGACCGACTGAAGCTCTGGGTAGAGCTCATGCTCCTCATTTCAGACCGACTGAAGCTCTGGGTAGAGCTCATGCTCCTCATTTCAGATCGACTGAAGCTCTGGGTAGAGCTCATGCTCCTTATTTCAGATCGACTGAAGCTCTGGGTAGAGCTCATGCTCCTTATTTCAGATCGACTGAAGCTCTGGGTAGAGCTCATGCTCCTTATTTCAGATCGACTGAAGCTCTGGGTAGAGCTCATGCCCCTTATTTCAGATCGACTGAAGCTCTGGGTAGAGCTCATGCCCCTTATTTCAGATCGACTGAAGCTCTGGGTAGAGCTCATGCTCCTTATTTCAGATCGACTGAAGCTCTGGGTAGAGCTCATGCTCCTTATTTCAGATCGACTGAAGCTCTGGGTAGAGCTCATGCTCCTTATTTCAGATCGACTGAAGCTCTGGGTAGAGCTCATGCTCCTTATTTCAGACCGACTGAGGCTCTGGGTAGAGCTCATGCTCCTTATTTCAGATCGACTGAAGCTCTGGGTAGAGCTCATGCTCCTTATTTCAGATCGACTGAAGCTCTGGGTAGAGCTCATGCTCCTTATTTCAGACCGACTGAAGCTCTGGGTAGAGCTCATGCTCCTTATTTCAGATCGACTGAGGCTCTGGGTAGAGCTCATGCTCCTTATTTCAGATCGACTGAAGCTCTGGGTAGAGCTCATGCTCCTTATTTCAGATCGACTGAAGCTCTGGGTAGAGCTCATGCTCCTTATTTCAGATCGACTGAAGCTCTGGGTAGAGCTCATGCTCCTTATTTCAGATCGACTGAGGCTCTGGGTAGAGCTCATGCTCCTTATTTCAGATCGACTGAAGCTCTGGGTAGAGCTCATGCTCCTTATTTCAGATCGACTGAGGCTCTGGGTAGAGCTCATGCTCCTTATTTCAGATCGACTGAAGCTCTGGGTAGAGCTCATGCTCCTTATTTCAGATCGACTGAAGCTCTGGGTAGAGCTCATGCTCCTTATTTCAGATCGACTGAAGCTCTGGGTAGAGCTCATGCTCCTTATTTCAGATCGACTGAAGCTCTGGGTAGAGCTCATGCCCCTTATTTCAGATCGACTGAAGCTCTGGGTAGAGCTCATGCTCCTTATTTCAGATCGACTGAAGCTCTGGGTAGAGCTCATGCTCCTTATTTCAGATCGACTGAAGCTCTGGGTAGAGCTCATGCTCCTTATTTCAGATCGACTGAAGCTCTGGGTAGAGCTCATGCTCCTTATTTCAGACCGACTGAAGCTCTGGGTAGAGCTCATGCTCCTTATTTCAGACCAACTGAGGCTCTGGGTAGAGCTCATGCTCCTTATTTCAGATCGACTGAAGCTCTGGGTAGAGCTCATGCTCCTTATTTCAGATCGACTGAAGCTCTGGGTAGAGCTCATGCTCCTTATTTCAGATCGACTGAAGCTCTGGGTAGAGCTCATGCTCCTTATTTCAGATCGACTGAAGCTCTGGGTAGAGCTCATGCTCCTTATTTCAGATCGACTGAGGCTCTGGGTAGAGCTCATGCTCCTTATTTCAGATCGACTGAAGCTCTGGGTAGAGCTCATGCTCCTTATTTCAGATCGACTGAAGCTCTGGGTAGAGCTCATGCTCCTTATTTCAGATCGACTGAAGCTCTGGGTAGAGCTCATGCTCCTTATTTCAGATCGACTGAGGCTCTGGGTAGAGCTCATGCTCCTTATTTCAGATCGACTGAAGCTCTGGGTAGAGCTCATGCTACTTATTTCAGATCGACTGAAGCTCTGGGTAGAGCTCATGCTCCTTATTTCAGATCGACTGAGGCTCTGGGTAGAGCTCATGCTCCTTATTTCAGATCGACTGAGGCTCTGGGTAGAGCTCATGCTCCTTATTTCAGATCGACTGAGGCTCTGGGTAGAGCTCATGCTCCTTTCCCGTCTGCTCCAGTGTTTGTGTTTAACTCTTTCACTGGAGTTGGGCCCTGGAGGTTTTATGGACCAGAAAAATCAGAGGAAATAATGATGTTTCCCCAGTGCAGAAAATTATATTTCCTCATGTTTTCAGCTCCAGTTCAGCTCGTCACAGTTTAAACGACATCTACTGTGTTTAAAATTGACCTGTGACTGTGTGATGCATGTTCTGCCTGTGACTGTGTGATGCATGTTCTGCCTGTGACTGTGTGATGCATGTTCTGCCTGTGACTGTGTGATGCATGTTCTGCCTGTGACTGTGTGATGCATGTTCTGCCTGTGTGATGCATGTTCTGCCTGTGACTGTGTGATGCATGTTCTGCCTGTGTGATGCATGTTCTGCCTGTGACTGTGAGATGCATGTTCTGCCTGTGACTGTGATGTATGTTCTGCCTGTGACTGTGTGATGCATGTTCTGCCTGTGTGATGCATGTTCTGCCTGTGACTGTGTGATGCATGTTCTGCCTGTGACTGAGATGCATGTTCTGCCTGTGACTGTGTGATGCATGTTCTGCCTGTGACTGTGTGATGTATGTTCTGCCTGTGACTGTGATGTATGTTCTGCCTGTGACTGTGTGATGTATGTTCTGCCTGTGATGTATGTTCTGCCTGTGACTGTGATGTATGTTCTGCCTGCGACTGTGTGTTGTATGTTCTGCCTGTGACTGTGTGATGCATGTTCTGCCTGTGACTGTGTGATGTATGTTCTGCCTGTGATGTATGTTCTGCCTGTGACTGTGATGTATGTTCTGCCTGTGTGATGCATGTTCTGCCTGTGACTGTGATGTATGTTCTGCCTGTGACTGTGTGATGCATGTTCTGCCTGTGTGATGCATGTTCTGCCTGTGTGATGCATGTTCTGCCTGTGACTGTGTGATGCATGTTCTGCCTGTGACTGAGATGCATGTTCTGCCTGTGACTGTGATGTATGTTCTGCCTGTGACTGTGTGATGCATGTTCTGCCTGTGACTGTGTGATGCATGTTCTGCCTGTGTGATGCATGTTCTGCCTGTGACTGTGTGATGCATGTTCTGCCTGTGACTGTGTGATGCATGTTCTGCTTGTGACTGTGAGATGCATGTTCTGCCTGTGACTGTGTGATGCATGTTCTGCCTGTGACTGTGTGATGTATGTTCTGCCTGTGACTGTGATGTATGTTCTGCCTGTGACTGTGTGATGTATGTTCTGCCTGTGATGTATGTTCGGCCTGCGACTGTGTGTTGTATGTTCTGCCTGTGACTGTGTGATGCATGTTCTGCCTGTGACTGTGTGATGTATGTTCTGCCTGTGATGTATGTTCTGCCTGTGACTGTGATGTATGTTCTGCCTGTGTGATGCATGTTCTGCCTGTGACTGTGATGTATGTTCTGCCTGTGACTGTGTGATGTATGTTCTGCCTGTGACTGTGTGATGTATGTTCTGCCTGTGATGTATGTTCTGCCTGTGACTGTGTGATGTATGTTCTGCCTGTGACTGTGATGTATGTTCTGCCTGTGACTGTGTGATGCATGTTCTGCCTGTGACTGTGATGTATGTTCTGCCTGTGACTGTGTGATGCATGTTCTGCCTGTGACTGTGTGATGCATGTTCTGCCTGTGACTGTGTGATGCATGTTCTGCCTGTGACTGTGATGTATGTTCTGCCTGTGATGTATGTTCTGCCTGTGACTGTGTGATGTATGTTCTGCCTGTGACTGTGTGATGCATGTTCTGCCTGTGACTGTGTGATGTATGTTCTGCCTGTGATGTATGTTCTGCCTGTGACTGATGTATGTTCTGCCTGTGTGATGCATGTTCTGCCTGTGACTGTGATGTATGTTCTGCCTGTGACTGTGTGATGTATGTTCTGCCTGTGACTGTGTGATGTATGTTCTGCCTGTGACTGTGATGTATGTTCTGCCTGTGACTGTGTGATGCATGTTCTGCCTGTGACTGTGTGATGCATGTTCTGCCTGTGACTGTCCCTGTTAAATAAATGAGTAAATAAAATAAAGTCGTGAATTGTGCTGGACAGTTTATGAGTCACTTATTGTATTAAGACGATAAAGATTCAGTTTGGAGCAGCAGAGAGGGACAGGTGCGTGTCCTGGTTTAGACCTGGTTTAGTCCTGGTTTAGCCCTGGTTTAGACCTGGTTTAGCCCTGGTTTAGTCCTGGTTTAGTCCTGGTTTAGTCCTGGTTTAGCCCTGGTTTAGCCCTGGTTTAGCCCTGGTTTAGCCCTGGTTTAGTCCTGGTTTAGACCTGGTTTAGTCCTGGTTTAGCCCTGGTTTAGTCCTGGTTTAGTCCTGGTTTAGACCTGGTTTAGCCCTGGTTTAGTCCTGGTTTAGCCCTGGTTTAGTCCTGGTTTAGCCCTGGTTTAGACCTGGTTTAGCCCTGGTTTAGCCCTGGTTTAGCCCTGGTTTAGCCCTGGTTTAGTCCTGGTTTAGACCTGGTCACCGGGAACCACTTACGCGGAGGCGGCTCTGCTGATGGAGGGCTCCAGCAACGCCCAGCCGCCACGCACCGCCTGCCCTGGTGCGGCTTACCTGACGGAGCCGCGCCGGGGGTTCGTTATGCAACAGTCGGAGACAACATACAACCATAATACCAAAAAACACGAGCTTCAGTCTGCATCAACCAGAGCTGGTCAGACTATTGAAGTTCTGACATCCGAGTCCAACACTGCAACTCAAAAACAACAAAGTACAAAAATATTCCAAACAGTGAATCACGCTAAAATATGGTGGGACCCTAAATTAAAACCAAAGGGAATTTTAGGTGGGCACCTCCACATCAGAAGTGTGCTCTCTGTCTGAAAGCTGGTTTACACCATCAACTCCTCCTGCCTTGATTAATGTGCCAGGGTATAAAACATACAGAAAGGACAGATGAAGTGGCAGAGGGGGAGGGGTAAGGATCTACGTGAAGCAAAGTATAAACAGCACAGAAATTGTTCTCCCAGCAAATAATCTCGAATGTGTTGGCATCAGAATCTCACTATCCCCTGAAATGTCCTTTATTGTAGTTGCTCTGTATCGACCTCCTACAGCACATGTGTCAAACATGCGGCCCGGGGGCCAGATCCGGCCCTCCAAGCCCCTTAATCTGGCCCTCGGCTGATTTTTCTATTAAAATACTTAAAATGTTCAGATTTTTCTGTTAATTTTCTGCACCGTTTAGCATAGCAGCGTCTCCGGCGTTTCTGTACGTTGCGACTCCCACCAGAGCAGCACAAATGAAGACTTTCCTCTTTCCAAACGCTCTTAAAGGACGATCGTTTTGACTGTCGACCGTGACCCTCATCAGCAAAATGTCAAAAAATGAGAAAAGCAGATGCTGAGTTCAGGATTTCCCAAGAAAAATAGTCTAATTCTTATTTGTTGACAGAGGTGAATGGGAAATCTGTGCTCAGTGTGTTTGGAACAAGTGGCGTTGCTCGAGGAATATAATCTTAAACACCACTACGAGACACGGAGAAAAATACAATAACCTGAAGAGAGAACTGAGTTTTCTGATCCGGCCCTTTTGGGATCAAAGTAGGCTGCATACGGCCCCCGGACCAAAATGAGTTTGACACCCCTGGACTACAGCTAAACACAGATTTTTTGACTCGTTAGCAGATATTCTCAAACAGTACAGTGGTAAAGAGCTCATCCTTATGGGTGACTTTAACCTGGACTGGTTGAACAGAATACGCAGGAAAAAACTTAAAGACACCACTAATGAGTATAACATGACACAACTGATGAGTCGTCCAACTCGAATTACCAGCTCTTCTCAAACCTTACTGGAGCTCATCTTCACTACTAAACCGGACCGCGTCATCAAAACGTACAACCTGCTAACGGGCATGTCCGACCACAATCTCACACTAACAGTACGTAAATGATCAAAAATGAGATACGAGGACCAAACATACTTACAACAAAAAAGGCACACATCTTTTATCCCCAAGAAAAATAGAGAACCAACTGAACAAGAATTTAAGAACATCCCACGGAACGATAAAGTCAACTGGGTAAACCCCGATCAGGCTCGTGATGAACTAATGTCTACAACTAAACAAACTGTTAGTAAATGTACTGTAACTCAGCCATGTGCAAAACGCTAAAGTAAAGATACTGTGGGTAAAGGAGACAATCTGGGCCCTCATGAAAAAGAGATACAGCACTAAAAACATGTTAAAATATGTGAGAGTATGTCCTCAGGTTAATGAGCTGTGGTGTTGTGTTCTGTACTTGCCACGGGAGGGCGCAAGACCCTGAGATCAATTTTTGGGCCAAGGGCCACGTTTTTCTATATAAATAAAATATGCCATCTACATGGCTAAAGAAGAAAATCGTCTCCGCCTCTCTGAATGAAACGCAGAAAGTGCATCTCTGTTGATATAATCTAACAGGTTATGGGCCCAGGAGTCATTCAGAAGGAAGATTAGTCAACTGTTTCCAGGAAAGTTGCAACGGACCGCATGAGTAAGCTAACCTGAAAGAAAAATCTAGCAAGCTAACATGGCGGAGCAACGGAAGGCAATAAGTAGCAGCAGGCTACATCGACTGACCTTTGATGGAGACGAGACTAAGTATGAAATGTGGGAAACGAAATTGTTGGGACATTTTCATTTATTGGGACTGAAGGACACTGTGTTAAATGCACCGCTAACAGAGGCTGAAGTAGCAGCAGATCCAGGGAAAAATTTAGACGCGTATGCTGAGCTGATATTACTGCTAGATGACAAAAGCCTGTCTCTAGTAATGCGAGATGCTGAAAATGATGGAAGAAAAGCGTTAGCGATTTTGAGAGAGTATTATGCAGGGACGGGAAAGCCCCGTATAATTAACTTGTACACTACGCTGACATCACTTCAAAAGTCCAACGACGAAAGTGTAATGGACTATATCATACGAGCAGAGACCGCCATAACTGCCCTGAGAAAGGCGGGAGAAACACTCGCGGACGGTCTGCTAGTGGCTATGGTGTTGAAGGGATTGCCAGATAGCTTCAAGCCATTCGCAATTCATGTGGCGCATTCGTGTGACAACATCACATTTGCCGATTTTAAGACGAAGCTACGGAGTTTTGCAGAGACGGAGAAACTACGAGCAACCGAGACCGACGACAGCGTAATGAAGACACAAGGGAGAACCGGACGGCGACCTCCCAAGGCAAGCGCGCGTGGATCAGCCAAAGACGACAGCGAGATGGTGTGTTTCAAATGCGGCACAAAGGGGCACCGAGCGAGAACGTGTCGACAAAAGACATGGTGTAGTGTTTGCAAAACTGACACACACAAGGACGCGACATGCAGGCGAAAAGAGAGAGACAAAAGAGACGGCATGAGCAAAGTGTCGGAGAATGCTGAGGTCAAGGAGGACTTCACGTTCAAGATGGCGGCGGACGGAGGGGCCAGTATCCAGCGGCAACCGGTGCGCAGCGTGCAGGAGAGGGGCCTGATGGTGGACACCGGAGCTACATCCCACGTCATCAACGACATCGCCGTGTTCACCAGCTTTGACAGCACATTCAGGCCAGAAACCCACAGCGTCGAGTTGGCAGATGGCACCAGATGTAGCGGCATTGCTCAGCGGAGAGGCACTGCAGTGGTTACCCTCATCGACAGCGGTGGACGGCGGTGCAAAGCAAAACTGAGAGAAGCTCTGTATGTACCGTCGTACCCGCAGAACATTTTCTCGGTGAAGGCAGCAACCACGAATGGGTCCACAGTCGTCTTCAAAGAAGACAAAGACGTCCTGATAGCCAGAGACGGTACCAGGTTTGACATTCATGTGTATGGCAGGTTGTACTACCTGCACACTGAAATTGAGTGTAATGATGACAAGTGTAATGCAACCCACGACATCCAAGCATGGCATGAGATACTAGGCCACTGTAACTATGAAGATGTGCTTAGGTTACAGGATGTAGTTCATGGTATGCAGATCAAAGGCAAAATGAGTAGGCCTGAACAAGAATGTGAGGTGTGTATTCAGGGGAAGTTTACACAAACTAGGAATAGGAACCCCGATGCCAGAGCAAAGGCTCCCTTACAAATGGTACACACAGACCTTGCAGGTCCAGTAGCCACAGAGTCATTAGATGGGTACAAATATGTGCAATCTTTTACTGATGACTACTCCAATGCATTATTTGTGTACTTTCTAAAGAAAAAGAGTGATGCAGTGCAGGCGACTGAGAAGTTCCTTGCAGATGTATCCCCTTATGGGAAAGTGAGGTGCATCAGATCCGACAATGGAACTGAGTTTACATGTGGTGATTTCCAGGGGTTGCTGAGGAGAAACAAAATTAGACATGAAACGACAGCTCCGTACTCCCCGCACCAAAATGGAACCGCGGAACGTGGGTGGCGTACTCTTTTCGAGATGGGCAGGTGCATGCTAGTTGAGAGTGAGTTACCAAAACACCTATGGCACTATGCAGTACAAACAGCAGCAGTGGTACGCAACAGATGCTTCAATAAGCGCACAGGGCTTACTCCTTATGAGATGTTGACAAACAAACAGCCCAATGTGTCCAGAATGCAAAGATTCGGGTCTGTATGTTACACTTACAAACAGGAAAAGGGAAAACTTGACTCCAGAGGCGAACAGGGGCGTTTTGTGGGGTACAACAAAAACAGTCCAGCATATCTGGTGTATCACCCAGATACAAACAAAGTGCAAAAACACAGGCTAGTGAAGTTTGTGAGCAAGACAGCTGCGGAAAAACAAACACAGACAGGTGAGCCAGATCAAAATGATGACAGTGTGGGGCACAGAGTCAGGACTAGTGGGATGCAGGGGGTAAACAGGAGTGCAGAAAAGGCTCCAGAGCCAAATGAACCACCTCGTGATAGTCCAAGGGCTGCAGATGAGTCTACTGAACAAAATGATCCTGAGAGTAAGCGTTATCCAACTAGGGAAAGGAGGGCACCAAATTACCTAGCTGACTATGTAACCAAAAATTATGACAGTGATGGGATGCATGTCACAGTAGACTACTGCTGCAGAGCAGTCTGTGGCATTCCACAAACGTATGACGAAGCAATGCAGTCAGACGATTCAAAAGCTTGGAGAAAAGCAATGGATGAGGAAATACAATCCTTAAATGAGAACAAAACCTTTACCCCGACAACACTACCCATGGGCAAGAAACCAGTGGGGGGTAGGTGGGTTTACGCAATTAAGTCCGGCATAGATGGTAGAGACCAATACAAGGCTCGTTATGTCGCCAAGGGCTACAGCCAGAAAATGGGAGTAGACTATGGGGAAACGTTTTCACCCACTGCAGATCTAACTAGTGTAAGAGTTGTGCTACAGAAGGCAGTGCAGGAAAACTTATTAGTGCACCAAATGGATGTGAAAACCGCATTCTTACACGCCCCCATCGACTATGAGATCTACATCAATCCACCAGAGGGTTATCAAGAAAAAGAGGGTGTAGTCTACAAGCTTGAGAAATCGCTTTATGGTCTTAAACAGTCTGGACGAAATTGGAATAGGGTTTTGCATGATTGTTTAACTGAGAATGGATTCACACAAAACCAAGCTGACCACTGTGTGTACTCACAAGAGTCAAATGAAGGGAAGGTGATCATAATTGTGTGGGTCGATGATTTAATCATTGCTGCAAGTGATGAGGAGAAACTCAAAAGGGTGAAAGGGATGCTTGCAGAGCAATTCAAGATGAAGGATTTGGGGCAACTCAAACATTTTCTTGGTATTGATTTTGATTTTTCTGTTGGATGTATCAAGATGTCACAAGAGAAGTACACTAACAAAATTCTACAGCGTTTCAACATGTCAGAATGTAGGATTAGAGAAACTCCTTGTGAACAGAAGCTCGAATACAATGATGATGCGGTTAAAATGACAGACATCAGGATGTACAGAGAGGCCGTGGGCAGTCTGATATACCTGACAACCTGCACTAGACCTGATCTGAGTTTTGTGGTGAGCAGGCTGTCACAGTACCTAGCTAAACCTACTGAGGAGCAATGGGTCACTGTGAAGCACGTCCTGCGATATCTGAAAGGTACAGCAGAAAAAGGGTTAACTTTCAGGAGAAACAATACTGAAAATCTTGGTATACAAGCCTACAGCGATGCAGACTGGGCGGCTGACACCACTGATCGCCGCAGTACTACAGGATACTGTGTGAGCCTTAGTGAAAACAGTGCACTTGTTTCATGGAAAACTAGGAAGCAACCTACTGTTGCACTTTCCACATGCGAAGCAGAGTATATGGCTCTTGCTTCCACAATTCAAGAATGTCTTTATCTAGAGCAATTACTAGGCGACATGGATAGCTACAAATACACACAAACAGTCATACATGAAGACAATCAGGGAACGATTGCTCTTGCCAGAAACCCTGTAAACAGGAAGCGCTGTAAACACATAGACATAAAGTATCACTTTATTAGGTCTACTGTGAATGAGGGTAAGGTGAATCTGATTTATTGTTCAACTGATGAGATGGTCGCTGATGTAATGACGAAACCTGTGAATAAGTTTAAACTGGAGAAGTTTGCAGATCTTCTTTTTGGGGAATAATTTTGTGTAAGACAAGGGTACACATTTATTCTATTTTGTTTAATGTTGTTTGTTTACCAACCTGAGTACAAGTGGGGGTGTTAAAATATGTGAGAGTATGTCCTCAGGTTAATGAGCTGTGGTGTTGTGTTCTGTACTTGCCACGGGAGGGCGCAAGACCCTGAGATCAATTTTTGGGCCAAGGGCCACGTTTTTCTATATAAATAAAATATGCCATCTACATGGCTAAAGAAGAAAATCGTCTCCGCCTCTCTGAATGAAACGCAGAAAGTGCATCTCTGTTGATATAATCTAACAAAACATCTCTCAAAACATGTTTAAACACAGATCGAATGATCTTTAAAAGCTTAAGAAATAAGGTCACGGCGCAGCTTAGGAAAGCGAAAGCAAATTTTTATCTCGAAATGATGAAGGCAGCAAAAGGAAACATTAAGCAACTGTGGAAAAGCACTGACAAACTTTCAGGAAGATCAAAAACACGGGACAAAAATATAACATTAAATCTGAATGACACAATAGTAACTGACTGCTGTTCTATTGGGAACTGTTTTAATCACTATTTTACTGAATCAGCACAAACTCCTCATCAGACATTTCCTCAAACACAGGGTAATCAGGTCCAAACGAACACTCCAAATAATTTTAATCTGACAACAACAAACGAGACAGAAATACATCAAATCCGTACCTCACGGTCAGGCTCACGGTGTCAGGATATTCATGGACTAGATCCCCTTTTCTTCAAAGCAAACAAAGATAACTTAACCACACCTATGACAGGACTTGTTAATCAATTTATAATGGAAAATATATTCCCCAAGACCTTGAAAACAGCTATTGTAATTCCAGTTCATAAAAAAGGTGATAAGCCAGACATTACTAATTATAGACCTGTTAGTATTCTCCCGGTCATGTCAAAAGCACTGGAAAAGACTGTAGCTAATCAACTTATAAAACACCTGGAGGATGACGACCTGCTCCATCCCGTGCAGTTTGGGGTTAGGACTAACCACTCCACAGAAACAGCTTGTTGCCTCCTCCTTGAAAACATCAAAGCCAGTCTCGATAATGGAGGTGTAGTAGGAGCAGCCTTCCTGGATCTGCACAAGGCCTTTGACACAGTCATTCCATTCTTCTGTCTAAACTAACTAAATACAAACTGTCGGTCAGTATCCTGACTGGGCTAAAATCATATTTATCTGATCGTTCTCAGTGTGTTCGCATTAACGATGCCACCTCCACACGTGCTGCTATTAACATGGGCCTGCCGCAAGGATCCAGTCTGGGACCTCTGCTCTTCTTCTCTATATAAATGCCCTCTGTGATACAGGAGGATATTCATATCCAAATGTACACAGACGACAGTCATTTATACGTGGGGGAGAGAGGCTGAACAGGTGGCCTCTAAACTCACTGAGGCCATGGCAAAAGTGGCACTTTGGCTACAAGAGTCATGCCTCACCTTAAATGTAAAGAAAACCGCAACCATGTGTTTCGTTAACAAATGTAAAAAGTGTAATTATCCGAATGTCCGCGTAAACGGGGAACAGATTCAAAATGTAACAGAGTTCAGATATCTGGGTGTCACCTTAGATCCCACACTTACCTTTAAAAAACATGTGAAACTAATGTGTCAAAGCTTGAAATTTAATGTTGCCACTTTTAAATGTGTCAGGAAGTCTCTGACCTGGAGCCAAAACCTTTTTAATGCAATGATAATGACCCCATTTTATTATTGTATAACATGTTGGTCACAGGCCAGAAAAACCACCTTGAAACCTTTGGAGGCCGTTCACAAACAGGAGAACAGGGCACCAGCACTGTCAGGTTCTCGAAAAATACAGTTTGTTAAACTTTGAAAATATACAAAGACTCGCGAGGGTTCGATTGGCCTACAGAATCATCCATGACACTGCACCTCCACCTCTAAAGAAGTCTGTCCAGCAAACATCTGAAGAGACAAACAGGACACGCTCCTCCTCCAGAGCACAGTGTATCGCACCAAAGCACAAAACAACATTTGCACAGACAGTTTTCTCAAATAAAGCAGTTAAAGACTGGAATAATATCCCTCCTGAAATAAAAAATCAAACTTTGCCACTTTTACTCGGGAACTTAAAAAGTGGTTATGGGACGGTCAAACCTGTCAGCACTGACACTGTATTTATGTCCATCTTGGACCAGTGTCAGTTGGTCTTTTCTCCTGTTCCTGTGGAATTCCTGTGGTCTGGGCCCAATGTGCAGTGGGATTTAAATGTGTGTAAATATTAAGTAATCTGACGGATAAATGGACGGATACAGAGGGAAATGCAGTGAATGATACAGCGGTTCTATTATTGTCTGATGGTGTTTGACTGTATAACTGAGGTTTGAATGTTGGGGAAGTTTTAGAGAAATGTAGAGACTTTAGGGGAATGTGCCCTGTTTGTGTCTGTAAAAAGGGACTGCAGATGGAAACGAGCTGTTCAGCTCTAATCTGGTACAGAGCATCTGTGTGTTTGGATTGAATGTTTCTGTGCATTGGCCCTCAGATAAAGATTAAAGTAAAGTAAAGTAAAGTATGGTTTAGTCCTGGTTTAGTCCTGGTTTAGTCTTGGTTTAGTCTTGGTTTAGTCCTGGTTTAGTCCTGGTTTAGTCCTGGTTTAGTCCTGGTTTAGTCTTGGTTTAGTCTTGGTTTAGTCTTGGTTTAGTCCTGGTTTAGCCCTGGTTCAGTCCTGGTTCAGTCCTGGTTTAGTCTTGGTTTAGTCTTGGTTTAGTCTTGGTTTAGTCTTGGTTTAGTCCTGGTTTAGTCCTGGTTTAGCCCTGGTTCAGTCCTGGTTCAGTCCTGGTTTACTCCTGGTTTAGTCTTGGTTTAGTCTTGGTTTAGTCCTGGTTTAGCCCTGGTTTAGTCCTGGTTCAGTCCTGGTTCAGTCCTGGTTCAGTCCTGGTTTAGTCCTGGTTTAGTCTTGGTTTAGTCTTGGTTTAGTCCTGGTTTAGTCCTGGTTCAGTCCTGGTTTAGTCCTGGTTTAGCCCTGGTTTAGTCCTGGTTCAGTCCTGGTTCAGTCCTGGTTCAGTCCTGGTTTAGTCCTGGTTCAGTCCTGGTTCAGTCCTGGTTTAGTCCTGGTTTAGTCTTGGTTTAGTCTTGGTTTAGTCCTGGTTTAGTCCTGGTTCAGTCCTGGTTTAGCCCTGGTTCAGTCCTGGTTCAGTCCTGGTTTAGTCTTGGTTTAGTCTTGGTTTAGTCCTGGTTTAGTCCTGGTTCAGTCCTGGTTTAGTCCTGGTTTAGCCCTGGTTCAGTCCTGGTTCAGTCCTGGTTTAGTCCTGGTTTAGTCCTGGTTCAGTCCTGGTTTAGTCCTGGTTTAGTCCTGGTTTAGTCCTGGTTTAGTCCTGGTTTAGTCGCCCCTGTCGCAGCACCTGCCCGTCTGAGCCTGTCGTGCTTATATAAGTCAGAGTGAACTCCGAAGAATGTCCCTGCAGCCAGAGCTCCAACACGTACAGGCCTGAGGGACTCAGGCGCCTGATCGAGGCTGAAACACACACAGAGACACACACAGACACACACACAGACACACACACACACACAGACACACACACACAGACACACACACACAGACACACACAGACACACACACAGACACACACACACACACACAGACACACACACAGACACACACACACAGACACACACACACACACACAGACACACACACACACACAGACACACACAGACACACACACACACACACACACAGACACATACAGACACACACACAGACACACACACACACAGACACACACACACAGACACACACACACACAGACACACACATACAGACACATAGACACACACAGACAGACACACACACACAGACGCACACAGACACAGACACACACAGACGCACACAGACACAGACGCACACACACACAGACGCACACACACACAGACACACACACACAGACACAGACACACACACACACAGACACACACACAGACACACACACACAGACGCACACAGACACAGACACACACAGACGCACACACACACACACAGACGCACACACACACACAGACACAGACAGACACACACACACACACACAGACGCACACACATACAGACACACACAGACACACACACAGACGCACACACACACAGACACACACGCACACAGACACACACACACACACAGACAGACGCACACACACAGACACATAGACACACACAGACAGACACACACAGACACATAGATACACACAGACACATACAGACACACACACACAAACACACACAGACACATATAGACACACACAGATACATACAGACACACATAGACAGACACACACAGACACATACAGACACACACAGACACACACAGATACATACAGACACACACACACAGACACACACACACAGACACACACAGACACACACACACAGACACACACACACACACACACACACACACAGACACACACAGGTGTAAAGTTGTGCTCATAAGTTCACACACTCAGGCAGAATTGATGTTTTCCTGGTGCAGAAGCTGCACATGGGCCGTTCTTGGACATTCAACATGATAATGATCCAAACACAAAGTGGAGCTGTGGCTCCAGCAGAATAAAGTGAAGCTTCACCACCAGAGAAAAGAACACAACCATCACAAAAGACTCCAGCTTCACTGGGTCATTTGTGTAGTTTCTGTTTCATTCTGATTTAAAAAGAGGAAACACAATAAACAGCTTCTTCACCAAAGCACCAACCATGAGTGAAAGAATGTTCTCTGAAAGATGGAGAAGAAATCAGTCAGATTCTGTGAGGGTCTGTAAACTGAGCACGACTGTACATGTGTAAAATATATATGTACATATATTTATTTACATTTACATGTGTAAAATATATATGTACATATATTTATTTACATTTACATGTGTGTAAAATATATATGTACATATATTTATTTACATGTACATGTGTGTAAAATATATATGTACATATATTTATTTACATTTACATGTGTGTAAAATATATATGTACATATATTTATTTACATTTACATGTGTGTAAAATATATATGTACATATATTTATTTACATTTACATGTGTGTAAAATATATATGTACATATATTTATTTACATTTACATGTGTGTAAAATATATATGTACATATATTTATTTACATTTACATGTGTGTAAAATATATATGTACATATATTTATTTACATTTACATGTGTGTAAAATATATATGTACATATATTTATTTACATTTACATGTGTGTAAAATATATATGTACATATATTTATTTACATTTACATGTGTGTAAAATATATATTTACATATATTTATTTACATTTACATGTGTGTAAAATATATATGTACATATATTTATTTACATTTACATGTGTGTAAAATATATATGTACATATATTTTACATTTACATGTGTGTAAAATATATATGTACATATATTTATTTACATTTACATGTGTGTAAAATATATATGTACATATATTTATTTACATGTACATGTGTAAAATATATATGTACATATATTTATTTACATGTACATGTGTGTAAAATATATATGTACATATATTTATTTACATTTACGTGTGTAAAATATATATGTACATATATTTATTTACATTTACATGTGTGTAAAATATATATGTACATATATTTATTTACATTTACATGTGTGTAAAATATATATGTACATATATTTATTTACATTTACATGTGTGTAAAATATATATGTACATATATTTATTTACATTTACATGTGTGTAAAATATATATGTACATATATTTATTTACATTTACATGTGTGTAAAATATATATGTACATATATTTATTTACATTTACATGTGTGTAAAATATATATGTACATATATTTATTTACATTTACATGTGTGTAAAATATATATGTACATATATTTTACATTTACATGTGTGTAAAATATATATGTACATATATTTATTTACATTTACATGTGTGTAAAATATATATGTACATATATTTATTTACATTTACATGTGTAAAATATATATGTACATATATTTATTTACATTTACATGTGTGTAAAATATATATGTACATATATTTATTTACATTTACATGTGTGTAAAATATATATGTACATATATTTATTTACATTTACATGTGTGTAAAATATATATGTACATATATTTATTTACATTTACATGTGTAAAATATATATGTACATATATTTATTTACATTTACATGTGTGTAAAATATATATGTACATATATTTATTTACATTTACATGTGTGTAAAATATATATGTACATATATTTATTTACATTTACATGTGTGTAAAATATATATGTACATATACTTATTTACATTTACATGTGTGTAAAATATATATGTACATATATTTATTTACATTTACATGTGTAAAATATATATGTACATATATTTATTTACATTTACATGTGTGTAAAATATATATGTACATATATTTATTTACATTTACATGTGTGTAAAATATATATGTACATATATTTATTTACATGTACATGTGTAAAATATATATGTACATATATTTATTTACATGTACATGTGTGTAAAATATATATGTACATATATTTATTTACATTTACATGTGTGTAAAATATATATGTACATATATTTATTTACATGTACATGTGTAAAATATATATGTACATATATTTATTTACATTTACATGTGTGTTTTTACAGACATTTGACACTCAGAAAAACCCTCTTTCTTTAGACGACCTGTGATTTCTCACATGAATAGAACTTTCTTTTGTTTTCCCACATGTCCTTATGTCTGTGTGAAACCAGGGCTAAACCAGGGCTAAACCAGGACTAAACCAGGGCTAAACCTGGACTAAACCAGGGCTAAACCAGGGATAAACCAGGGATAAAGCAGGGCTAAACCAGGACTAAACCAGGACTAAACCAGGGCTAAAGCAGGGCTAAACCAGGGCTAAACCAGGTCTAAACCTGGACTAAACCAGGGCTAAACCAGGGCTAAACCAGGACTAAACCAGGGCTAAATCAGGTCTAAACCAGGACTAAACCAGGACTAAACCAGGGCTAAATCAGGTCTAAACCAGGGATAAACCAGGGATAAACCAGGGATAAAGCAGGGATAAACCAGGGCTAAACCAGGACTAAACCAGGGCTAAAGCAGGGCTAAAGCAGGACTAAAGCAGGACTAAAGCAGGGCTAAAGCAGGGCTAAAGCAGGACTAAACCAGGGCTCAACCAGGACTAAACCAGGGCTAAACCAGGACTAAACCAGGGCTAAACCAGGGATAAACCAGGGATAAAGCAGGGCTAAACCAGGACTAAACCAGGACTAAACCAGGGCTAAAGCAGGGCTAAACCAGGGCTAAACCAGGGCTAAACCAGGACTAAACCAGGACTAAACCAGGACTAAACCAGGGCTAAACCAGGGCTAAACCAGGACTAAACCAGGGCTAAAGCAGGACTAAACCAGGGCTCAACCAGGACTAAACCAGGGCTCAACCAGGACTAAACCAGGGCTAAACCAGGGCTAAACCAGGGCTAAACCAGGACTAAACCAGGACTAAACCAGGGCTAAAGCAGGACTAAACCAGGGCTCAACCAGGTCTCAACCTGGACTAAACCAGGTCTAAACCAGGACTAAACCAGGACTAAACCAGGGCTAAAGCAGGACTAAACCAGGGCTAAACCAGGACTAAACCAGGACTAAACCAGGACTAAACCAGGGCTAAAGCAGGGCTCAACCAGGGCTCAACCAGGTCTCAACCAGGTCTAAACCTGGACTAAACCAGGACTAAACCAGGACTAAACCAGGACTAAACCAGGGCTAAACCAGGACTAAACCAGGGCTAAACCAGGACTAAACCAGGGCTAAACCAGGACTAAACCAGGACTAAACCAGGGCTAAACCAGGACTAAACCAGGACTAAACCAGGGCTAAAGCAGGACTAAACCAGGGCTCAACCAGGTCTCAACCAGGTCTAAACCTGGACTAAACCAGGTCTAAACCAGGACTAAACCAGGGCTAAACCAGGGCTAAACCAGGGCTAAACCAGGGCTAAACCAGGACTAAACCAGGGCTAAACCAGGGCTAAACCAGGACTAAACCAGGGCTAAATCAGGGCTAAATCAGGGCTAAACCAGGACTAAACCAGGGCTAAACCAGGACTAAACCAGGGCTAAAGCAGGGCTAAAGCAGGGCTAAAGCAGGGCTAAAGCAGGGCTAAAGCAGGGCTAAACCAGGGCTAAACCAGGGCTAAAGCAGGGCTAAAGCAGGGCTAAACCTGGACTAAACCAGGGCTAAACCAGGGCTAAACCAGGACTAAACCAGGGCTAAACCAGGACTAAACCAGGGCTAAACCAGGGCTAAAGCAGGACTAAACCAGGACTAAACCAGGTCTAAACCAGGTCTCAACCAGGTCTAAACCTGGACTAAACCAGGGCTAAACCAGGGCTAAACCAGGTCTAAACCAGGACTAAACCAGGGCTAAACCAGGTCTAAACCAGGACTAAACCAGGGCTAAACCTGGACTAAACCAGGACTAAACCAGGGCTAAACCAGGGCTAAACCAGGGCTAAACCAGGGCTAAACCAGGGCTAAACCAGGGCTAAACCAGGACTAAAGCAGGGCTAAACCAGGACTAAAGCAGGGCTAAACCAGGGCTAAAGCAGGGCTAAAGCAGGACTAAACCAGGGCTAAACCAAGGCTAAACCAGGGCTAAACCAGGGCTAAACCAGGGCTAAACCAGGACTAAACCTGGACTAAACCAGGCCTAAACCTGGACTAAACCAGGACTAAACCAGGTCTAAACCAGGGCTAAACCTGGACTAAACCAGGACTAAACCAGGACTAAACCAGGGCTAAACCTGGACTAAACCAGGACTAAACCAGGACTAAACCAGGACTAAACCAGGTCCCTCCTCCTGCCCTGCACCTGCCCCCTATAGAGATACAGTAGAGTTTGAACCTGAAGACCTGTACTTTGCATTTGTGCCCTCGAGCAAGACACTCCCCTATGTGAAGCATATTTTCATGTTTTATCTCTTTTCACATGGCCCCCACACCTCCTCTTCTCTTCTCTCTTTTAACCGTCTCACTTCCTGTTCATTTCTCTCTTTCGCTGATTTCAGACTTTTTGCTTTGTACCTGCGGCAGGTTCACCAGGAGTCACCTGTCACTCACCTGTCCCCGCCCCTCACCTGCCACTTCATAAATCACATGAAAATCATAAAAGCTCCATTTAGCAGCAGCAGGTCCCTAATGCTTATGTAAGAGACAGGCCCCGGGGCCATAGAACCGTTCAGCCCGTGGTGAGAGGGTGCGGCTCCGTCCCGAAGATTTGCGCCCGAAAATTCAACTTCAGCGACCTGTTAAACGCTTAATCGATCTGTTATACGCTTAATCGAGCTGTTAAACGCTTAATCGATCTGTTAAACGCTTAATCGACCTGTTAAACGCTTAATCGACCTGTTAAACGCTTAATCGACCTGTTAAACGCTTAATCGACCTGTTAAACGCTTAATCGACCTGTTAAACGCTTAATCGACCTGTTAAACGCTTAATCGACCTGTTAAACGCTTAATCGACCTGACTTAATCGACCTGTTAAACGCTTAATCGATCTGTTAAACGCTTAATCGACCTGTTAAACGCTTAATCGACCTGACTTAATCGACCTGTTAAACGCTTAATTGACCTGTTAAACGCTTAATCGACCTGACTTAATCGATCTGTTAAACGCTTAATCAACCTGTTAAACGCTTAATCGACCCGTTAAACCCTTAATTGACCCGTTAAACCCTTAATCGACCCGTTAAACCCTTAATTGACCCGTTAAACCCTTAATCGACCCGTTAAACCCTTAATCGACCCGTTAAACCCTTAATCGACCCGTTAAACGCTTAATCGACCCGTTAAACCCTTAATCGACCCGTTAAACGCTTAATCGACCTGTTAAACGCTTAATCGACCTGTTAAACGCTTAATCGACCTGTTAAACGCTTAATCGACCTGTTAAACGCTTAATCGACCTGACTTAATCGACCTGTTAAACGCTTAATTGACCTGTTAAACGCTTAATCGACCTGACTTAATCGACCTGTTAAACGCTTAATCGACCTGTTAAACGCTTAATCGACCTGTTAAACGCTTAATCGACCTGTTAAACGCTTAATCGACCTGTTAAACGCTTAATCGACCTGTTAAACGCTTAATCGACCTGACTTAATCGACCTGTTAAACGCTTAATCGACCTGTTAAACGCTTAATCGACCTGTTAAACGCTTAATCGACCTGACTTAATCGACCTGTTAAACGCTTAATTGACCTGTTAAACGCTTAATCGACCTGACTTAATCGACCTGTTAAACCCTTAATCGACCTGTTAAACGCTTAATCGACCCGTTAAACCCTTAATTGACCCGTTAAACCCTTAATCGACCCGTTAAACCCTTAATTGACCCGTTAAACCCTTAATCGACCCGTTAAACCCTTAATCGACCCGTTAAACGCTTAATCGACCTGTTAAACGCTTAATCGACCTGACTTAATCGACCCGTTAAACGCTTAATCGACCCGTTAAACCCTTAATCGACCTGTTAAACCCTTAATCGACCTGTTAAACCCTTAATCGATCTGTTAAACCCTTAATCGACCCGTTAAACCCTTAATCGACCTGTTAAACGCTTAATCGACCTGTTAAACCCTTAATCGACCTGTTAAACCCTTAATCGACCCGTTAAACGCTTAATCGACCCGTTAAACCCTTAATCGACCCGTTAAACCCTTAATCGACCCGTTAAACCCTTAATCGACCCGTTAAACGCTTAATCGACCCGTTAAACGCTTAATCGACCCGTTAAACCCTTAATCGACCCGTTAAACCCTTAATCGACCCGTTAAACCCTTAATCGACCCGTTAAACGCTTAATCGACCCGTTAAACGCTTAATCGACCCGTTAAACGCTTAATCGACCTGTTAAACCCTTAATCGACCTGTTAAACCCTTAATCGACCTGTTAAACCCTTAATCGACCTGTTAAACCCTTAATCGACCTGTTAAACCCTTAATCGACCCGTTAAACCCTTAATCGACCCGTTAAACGCTTAATCGACCCGTTAAACGCTTAATCGACCCGTTAAACGCTTAATCGACCCGTTAAACCCTTAATCGACCCGTTAAACCCTTAATCGACCCGTTAAACCCTTAATCGACCCGTTAAACCCTTAATCGACCCGTTAAACCCTTAATCGACCCGTTAAACGCTTAATCGACCCGTTAAACGCTTAATCGACCCGTTAAACCCTTAATCGACCTGACTTAATCGACCCGTTAAACGCTTAATCGACCCGTTAAACCCTTAATCGACCTGTTAAACCCTTAATCGACCCGTTAAACCCTTAATCGACCCGTTAAACGCTTAATCGACCCGTTAAACGCTTAATCGACCCGTTAAACCCTTAATCGACCCGTTAAACCCTTAATCGACCCGTTAAACCCTTAATCGACCCGTTAAACCCTTAATCGACCCGTTAAACCCTTAATCGACCCGTTAAACCCTTAATCGACCTGTTAAACCCTTAATCGACCTGTTAAACCCTTAATCGACCTGACTTAATCGACCCGTTAAACGCTTAATCGACCCGTTAAACGCTTAATCGACCTGTTAAACCCTTAATCGACCTGTTAAACGCTTAATCGACCTGTTAAACCCTTAATCGACCTGTTAAACCCTTAAGCGACCTGTTAAACCCTTAATCGACCTGACTTAATCGACCTGTTAAACGCTTAATCGACCTGTTAAACCCTTAATCGACCCGTTAAACCCTTAATCGACCCGTTAAACGCTTAATCGACCCGTTAAACCCTTAATCGACCCGTTAAACCCTTAATCGACCCGTTAAACCCTTAATCGACCTGTTAAACGCTTAATCAACCCGTTAAACGCTTAATCGACCCGTTAACGCTTAATCGACCCGTTAAACCCTTAATCGACATGTTAAACTATTAATCTACCCGTTAAACGCTTAATCGACCAGTTAAACGCTTAATCGACCCGTTAAACCCTTAATCGACCCGTTAAACCCTTAATCGACCCGTTAAACCCTTAATCGACCCGTTAAACCCTTAATCGACCCGTTAAACCCTTAATCGACCCGTTAAACCCTTAATCGACCCGTTAAACCCTTAATCGACCTGTTAAACCCTTAATCGACCTGTTAAACCCTTAATCGACCTGACTTAATCGACCCGTTAAACGCTTAATCGACCCGTTAAACGCTTAATCGACCCGTTAAACCCTTAATTGACCCGTTAAACCCTTAATCGACCCGTTAAACCCTTAATTGACCCGTTAAACCCTTAATTGACCCGTTAAACGCTTAATCGACCCGTTAAACCCTTAATCGACCCGTTAAACCCTTAATCGACCCGTTAAACGCTTAATCGACCCGTTAAACGCTTAATCGACCCGTTAAACCCTTAATCGACCCGTTAAACCCTTAATCGACCCGTTAAACCCTTAATCGACCCGTTAAACCCTTAATCGACCCGTTAAACCCTTAATCGACCTGTTAAACCCTTAATCGACCTGTTAAACCCTTAATCGACCTGACTTAATCGACCCGTTAAACGCTTAATCGACCCGTTAAACGCTTAATCGACCTGTTAAACCCTTAATCGACCTGTTAAACGCTTAATCGACCTGTTAAACCCTTAATCGACCTGTTAAACCCTTAAGCGACCTGTTAAACCCTTAATCGACCTGACTTAATCGACCTGTTAAACGCTTAATCGACCTGTTAAACCCTTAATCGACCCGTTAAACCCTTAATCGACCCGTTAAACGCTTAATCGACCCGTTAAACCCTTAATCGACCCGTTAAACCCTTAATCGACCCGTTAAACCCTTAATCGACCTGTTAAACGCTTAATCAACCCGTTAAACGCTTAATCGACCCGTTAAACGCTTAATCGACCCGTTAAACCCTTAATCGACCCGTTAAACCCTTAATCGACCCGTTAAACGCTTAATCGACCCGTTAAACGCTTAATCGACCCGTTAAACCCTTAATCGACCCGTTAAACCCTTAATCGACCCGTTAAACCCTTAATCGACCCGTTAAACCCTTAATCGACCCGTTAAACCCTTAATCGACCCGTTAAACCCTTAATCGACCCGTTAAACCCTTAATCGACCTGTTAAACCCTTAATCGACCTGTTAAACCCTTAATCGACCTGACTTAATCGACCCGTTAAACGCTTAATCGACCCGTTAAACGCTTAATCGACCTGTTAAACCCTTAATCGACCCGTTAAACGCTTAATCGACCTGTTAAACCCTTAATCGACCTGTTAAACCCTTAATCGACCTGTTAAACCCTTAATCGACCTGTTAAACCCTTAATCGACCTGTTAAACCCTTAATCGACCTGTTAAACGCTTAATCGACCTGTTAAACCCTTAATCGACCTGTTAAACCCTTAATCGACCTGTTAAACCCTTAATCGACCTGTTAAACGCTTAATCGACCTGTTAAACCCTTAATCGACCTGTTAAACGCTTAATCGACCTGTTAAACCCTTAATCGACCTGTTAAACCCTTAATCGACCTGACTTAATCGACCTGTTAAACCCTTAATCGACCTGTTAAACCCTTAATCGACCCGTTAAACCCTTAATCGACCTGTTAAACCCTTAATCGACCCGTTAAACCCTTAATCGACCTGTTAAACGCTTAGTCGACCTGTTAAACGCTTAGTCGACCTGTTAAACCCTTAATCGACCTGTTAAACCCTTAATCGACCTGACTTAATCGACCTGTTAAACCCTTAATCGACCTGTTAAACCCTTAATCGACCTGTTAAACCCTTAATCGACCTGTTAAACCCTTAATCGACCTGTTAAACCCTTAATCGACCCGTTAAACCCTTAATCGACCCGTTAAACCCTTAATCGACCTGTTAAACCCTTAATCGATCTGTTAAACCCTTAATCGACCTGTTAAACCCTTAATCGACCTGTTAAACCCTTAATCGACCTGACTTAATCGACCTGTTAAACCCTTAATCGACCTGTTAAACCCTTAATCGACCCGTTAAACCCTTAATCGACCTGTTAAACCCTTAATCGACCCGTTAAACCCTTAATCGACCTGTTAAACCCTTAATCGACCTGTTAAACCCTTAATCGATCTGTTAAACCCTTAATCGACCTGTTAAACCCTTAATCGATCTGTTAAACCCTTAATCGACCTGTTAAACCCTTAATCGACCTGTTAAACCCTTAATCGATCTGTTAAACGTGCCCTATAACTGTGGTCTGTAGCTTTGTCCTTGGATCATTTTGTTATTTTCTTGTTTCTTTCTTCGTAAAGTTCCAGCTCAGATTCATGAACTTTTCAAATGTAAAAATGTAAAGATTAAAGCTGCAGCGCAGAACATTTCCACCTTCAGCCCCGCAGCAGAAGTTTATTTCCATCAATAATACAAGTCTGGGGGGCATGAAAAGAGAACAGAGTCTGATCTTTGAGTCTTCAAGCCCCTGGAGGAGGTTTATAAAGCGAGTGTGGAGAGACTCTGAAGGACAGAACACTCCAGTCAGACACAAACATGCCACGGGTTAGATCGTGCGGTTTAGATCGTGCGGTTTAGAACGTAGAGTTTAGATTGCGCGGTTTAGATCGTGCGGTTTAGATCGTGCGGTTTAGATTGTGCGGTTTAGATCGTGTGGTTTAGAACGTAGAGTTTAGATTGCGCGGTTTAGATCGTGCGGTTTAGATTGTGCGGTTTAGAACGTAGAGTTTAGATTGCGCGGTTTAGATTGTGCGGTTTAGAATGTAGAGTTTAGATTGCGCGGTTTAGATCGTGCGGTTTAGATCGTGCGGTTTAGATTGTGCGATTTAGAACGTAGAGTTTAGCTCGTGAGGTTTAGAATGTAGAGTTTAGATTGCGCGGTTTAGAATGTAGAGTTTAAATTGTGTGGTTTAGATCGTGCGGTTTAGAACGCAGAGTTTAGATCGGGCGGTTTAGAACATAGAGTTAAGATCGTGCGGTTTAGATCGTGCGGTTTAGATCGTGCGGTTTAGATCGTGCGGTTTAGAACGTAGAGTTTAGATCGTGCGGTTTAGAACGTAGAGTTTAGATTGCGCGGTTTAGAATGTAGAGATTAAATTGTGTGGTTTAGATCGTGCGGTTTAGAACGCAGAGTTTAGATCGGGCTGTTTAGAACATAGAGTTAAGATCGTGCGGTTTAGATCGTGCGGTTTAGATCGTGCGGTTTAGAACGTAGAGTTTAGATCGTGCGGTTTAGAAAGTAGAGTTTAGATTGCGCGGTTTAGATCGTGTGGTTTAAATCGTGCGGTTTAGATCGTGCGGTTTAGAACGTAGAGTTTAAATCGTGCGGTTTAGATCGTGCGGTTTAGAACGTGCGGTTTAGAACGTGCGGTTTAGAACGTAGAGTTTAGAACGTAGAGTTTAGATTGCGCGGTTTAGATCGTGCGGTTTAGAACGTAGAGTTTAGATCGCGCGGTTTAGAACGTAGAGTTTAGATCGTGCGGTTTAGATCGTGTGATTTAGAACGTAGAGTTTAGATCGCGCGGTTTAGAATGTAGAGTTTAGATCGCGCGGTTTAGAATGTAGAGTTTAGATCGCGCGGTTTAGAATGTAGAGTTTAGATCGCGCGGTTTAGAATGTAGAGTTTAGATCGTGCACTTTAGATCGTGCGGTTTAGAACGTAGAGTTTAGATCGTGCGGTTTAGAATGTAGAGTTTAGATCGCGCGGTTTAGAACGTAGAGTTTAGATCGTGCGGTTTAGATTGTGCGATTTAGAACGTAGAGTTTAGCTCGTGAGGTTTAGAACGTAGAGTTTAGATTGCGCGGTTTAGAATGTAGAGTTTAAATTGTGTGGTTTAGATCGTGCGGTTTAGAACGCAGAGTTTAGATCGGGCGGTTTAGAACATAGAGTTAAGATCGTGCGGTTTAGATCGTGCGGTTTAGATCGTGCGGTTTAGATCGTGCGGTTTAGAACGTAGAGTTTAGATCGTGCGGTTTAGAACGTAGAGTTTAGATTGCGCGGTTTAGATCGTGTGGTTTAAATCGTGCGGTTTAGATCGTGCGGTTTAGAACGTAGAGTTTAAATCGTGCGGTTTAGAACGTGCGGTTTAGAACGTGCGGTTTAGAACGTAGAGTTTAGAACGTAGAGTTTAGATTGCGCGGTTTAGATCGTGCGGTTTAGAACGTAGAGTTTAGATCGCGCGGTTTAGAACGTAGAGTTTAGATCGTGCGGTTTAGATCGTGTGATTTAGAACGTAGAGTTTAGATCGCGCGGTTTAGAATGTAGAGTTTAGATCGCGCGGTTTAGAATGTAGAGTTTAGATCGTGCGGTTTAGAATGTAGAGTTTAGATCGCGCGGTTTAGAATGTAGAGTTTAGATCGTGCGCTTTAGATCGTGCGGTTTAGAACGTAGAGTTTAGATCGTGCGGTTTAGAATGTAGAGTTTAGATCGCGCGGTTTAGAACGTAGAGTTTAGATCGTGCGGTTTAGATCGTGTGGTTTAGAACGTAGAGTTTAGATTGCGCGGTTTAGAACGTAGAGTTTAGATCGTGCGGTTTAGAACGTAGAGTTTAGATCGTGCGGTTTAGATTGTGCGGTTTAGAACGTAGAGTTTAGATCGCGCGGTTTAGAACGTAGAGTTTAGATCGTGCGGTTTAGATCGTGTGATTTAGATCGTGCGGTTTAGATCGTGCGGTTTAGAACGTAGAGTTTAGATCGCGCGGTTTAGAACGTAGAGTTTAGATCGTGCGGTTTAGATCGTGTGATTTAGAACGTAGAGTTTAGATCGCGCGGTTTAGAATGTAGAGTTTAGATCGCGCGGTTTAGAATGTAGAGTTTAGATCGCGCGGTTTAGAATGTAGAGTTTAGATCGTGCGCTTTAGATCGTGCGGTTTAGAACGTAGAGTTTAGATAGTGCGGTTTAGAATGTAGAGTTTAGATCGCGCGGTTTAGAACGTAGAGTTTAGATCGTGCGGTTTAGATTGTGCGATTTAGAACGTAGAGTTTAGCTCGTGAGGTTTAGAACGTAGAGTTTAGATTGCGCGGTTTAGAATGTAGAGTTTAAATTGTGTGGTTTAGATCGTGCGGTTTAGAACGCAGAGTTTAGATCGGGCGGTTTAGAACATAGAGTTAAGATCGTGCGGTTTAGATCGTGCGGTTTAGATCGTGCGGTTTAGATCGTGCGGTTTAGAACGTAGAGTTTAGATCGTGCGGTTTAGAACGTAGAGTTTAGATTGCGCGGTTTAGATCGTGTGGTTTAAATCGTGCGGTTTAGATCGTGCGGTTTAGAACGTAGAGTTTAAATCGTGCGGTTTAGATCGTGCGGTTTAGAACGTGCGGTTTAGAACGTAGAGTTTAGAACGTAGAGTTTAGATTGCGCGGTTTAGATCGTGCGGTTTAGAACGTAGAGTTTAGATCGCGCGGTTTAGAACGTAGAGTTTAGATCGTGCGGTTTAGATCGTGTGATTTAGAACGTAGAGTTTAGATCGCGCGGTTTAGAATGTAGAGTTTAGATCGCGCGGTTTAGAATGTAGAGTTTAGATCGCGCGGTTTAGAATGTAGAGTTTAGATCGTGCGGTTTAGAACGTAGAGTTTAGATCGCGCGGTTTAGAATGTAGAGTTTAGATCGTGCGCTTTAGATCGTGCGGTTTAGAACGTAGAGTTTAGATCGTGCGGTTTAGAATGTAGAGTTTAGATCGCGCGGTTTAGAACGTAGAGTTTAGATCGTGCGGTTTAGATCGTGTGGTTTAGAACGTAGAGTTTAGATTGCGCGGTTTAGAACGTAGAGTTTAGATCGTGCGGTTTAGAACGTAGAGTTTAGATCGTGCGGTTTAGAACGTAGAGTTTAGATCGCGCGGTTTAGAATGTAGAGTTTAGATCGCGCGGTTTAGAATGTAGAGTTTAGATCGCGCGGTTTAGAATGTAGAGTTTAGATCGTGCGCTTTAGATCGTGCGGTTTAGAACGTAGAGTTTAGATCGTGCGGTTTAGAATGTAGAGTTTAGATCGCGCGGTTTAGAACGTAGAGTTTAGATCGTGCGCTTTAGATCGTGCGGTTTAGAACGTAGAGTTTAGATCGTGCGGTTTAGAATGTAGAGTTTAGATCGCGCGGTTTAGAATGTAGAGTTTAGATCGCGCTTTAGATCGTGCGGTTTAGAACGTAGAGTTTAGATCGTGCGGTTTAGAATGTAGAGTTTAGATCGCGCGGTTTAGAACGTAGAGTTTAGATCGTGCGGTTTAGATCGTGTGGTTTAGAACGTAGAGTTTAGATTGCGCGGTTTAGAACGTAGAGTTTAGATCGTGCGGTTTAGAACGTAGAGTTTAGATCGTGCGGTTTAGATCGCGCGGTTTAGAACGTAGAGTTTAGATCGCGCGGTTTAGAATGTAAGTTTAGATCGCGCGGTTTAGAATGTAGAGTTTAGATCGTGCGGTTTAGAATGTAGAGTTTAGATCGTGCGGTTTAGAATGTAGAGTTTAGATCGCGCGGTTTAGAATGTAGAGTTTAGATCGTGCGGTTTAGATCGCGCGGTTTAGAACGTAGAGTTTAGATTGCGCGGTTTAGAACGTAGAGTTTAGATTGCGCGGTTTAGATCGTGTGGTTTAGATCGTGCGGTTTAGAACGTGTTTAGATTGTGTGGTTTAGATCGTGCGGTTTAGATCGTGCGGTTTAGAACGTAGAGTTTAGATTGCGCGGTTTAGATCGTGTGGTTTAGATCGTGCGGTTTAGATCGTGCGGTTTAGATCGTGCGGTTTAGAATGTGTTTAGATCGTGCGGTTTAGATCGTGCGGTTTAGATCGTGTGGTTTAGATCGTGCGGTTTAGATCGTGCGGTTTAGATCGTGCGGTTTAGATCGTGCGGTTTAGATCGTGCGGTTTAGATCGTGCGGTTTAGATCGTGCGGTTTAGAACGTGTTTAGATTGTGTGGTTTAGATCGTGCGGTTTAATACGTAGAGTTTAAATCGTGCGGTTTAGATCGTGCAGTTTAGAATGTGCAGTTTAGATCGTGCGGTTTAGATCGTGCGGTTTAGAATGTGTAGATCATATCACTCATATTTAAAGCCGTACTATGGAACATGACCTGCCCGTCGATCCTGCAGGTTTGGCTCTCACAGGAGGTGTCTTGCCCAAGGACACAGCTCCAGGGTTTTGTAAAGGGCAAAAGGGGGAAATCTTCGTTCTCATGGATTCCGAGCAGAAAAACGAACATGCCTGAGACATGTTCCAAACACCTCCAACCAAAACCTGTCAGATTCATCTTTATGCAAATGCGGCGCTGACTCTGCAGCTGCAAAGGTCACGAAACCAGAACTGCAAACACACAGAAGCACTGAAATCTGCCACAAAACGACCTGGAGTGTGTGTGTGTATAGTGTGTGTGTGTCTGTATGTGTGTGTGTGTCTGTATGTGTGTGTGTCTGTATGTGTGTGTGTCTGTATGTGTGTATAGTGTGTGTGTATAGTGTGTGCATAGTGTATGTGTGCGTGTAGTGTGTGTTCTCCCTGTGTCTGTGTGAGTCTGCATGTTCTCCCCGTGTCTGTGTGAGTCTGCATGTTCTCCCTGTCTGTGAGTCTGCATGTTCTCCCTGTGTCTGTGTGAGTCTGCATGTTCTCCCCGTCTGTCTGTCTGCATGTTCTCCCCGTGTCTGTGAGTCTGCATGTTCTCCCCGAGTCTGTGTGAGTCTGCATGTTCTCCCCGTGTCTGTCTGTCCGCATGTTCTCCCCGTGTCTGTGTGAGTCTGCATGTTCTCCCTGTGTCTGTGTGAGTCTGCATGTTCTCCCCGTGTCTGTGTGAGTCTGCATGTTCTCCCCGTGTCTGTGTGAGTCTGCATGTTCTCCCCGTGTCTGTCTGCATGTTCTCCCTGTGTCTGTGTGAGTCTGCATGTTCTCCCTGTGTCTGTGTGAGTCTGCATGTTCTCCCCGTGTCTGTCTGTCTGTTCTCCCCGTGTCTGTGTGAGTCTGCATGTTCTCCCTGTATCTGAGTCTGCATGTTCTCCCTGTGTCTGAGTCTGCATGTTCTCCCTGTGTCTGTGAGTCTGCATGTTCTCCCTGTGTCTGTGAGTCTGCATGTTCTCCCTGTGTCTGTGAGTCTGCATGTTCTCCCCGTGTCTGTCTGCATGTTCTCCCCGTGTCTGAGTCTGCATGTTCTCCCTGTGTCTGAGTCTGCATGTTCTCCCTGTGTCTGAGTCTGCATGTTCTCCCTGTGTCTGAGTCTGCATGTTCTCCCTGTGTCTGTGAGTCTGCATGTTCTCCCTGTGTCTGTGATCTAGATCTAAACTATGATCTAAACTGCACAATTTAAACCGCACAAAAAAATATATCTCACAAAATACATTTTATATTTTATCTTGTAGTTTTAGGATATTTATAAATGTGTATTTGTGTACATCACTTTTATTGGTCTCCAGACTCTTCTGTGTCCAGATCAGATGTGAGTCTGACCCGACGTGAGGAAAGACTAAAGTGTTTCAGTCTCGGAGCGACTCCAGTTTCTTTGAGTCTCACAGTTCAGTTCACAGATACAAACTGCAGGAGCAGCACCACCGTTTGGGAAACACTGCTGCAGGAGTTTTGGGCAGGTGCAGATGTGCAGGTGCTGTTCACCTGGGGCTGATGGGCGTGTCAGGCCCCGCCCCCTGGCCCGCCCCTCTCCTCCCTTTATAAGCTCCTGCCGCTCGGCTCCTCTCACACTTGTCGTGGCTCTGGTCTCTGGCACCAACATGTTGATGACTCGCAGCAGCTTCGGGGGGAGCATGTCCGGAGGCTTCGGAGGAGGTGCCGGAGGAGCACGGATGAGCGCGTTCAGTGTGAGCGGAGGAGCAGGCGGCAGCGGCGTGCGCGTCTCCTCCGCCTCCAGGTCCTTCTCCGCAGGTCAGTCCAGCTCCAGACCGGCTTAGACCCGGCTTAGACCTTTAGACCCGGCTTAGACCCGGCTTAGACCTTTAGACCCGGCTTAGACCCGGCTTAGACCCGGCTTAGACCCGGCTTAGACCCGGCTTAGACCCGGCTTAGACCCGGCTTAGACCCGGCTTAGACCCGGCTTAGACCCGGCCTAGACCCGGCCTAGACCCGGCTTAGACCCGGTGTAACCCAGAGATACTGGGTCAGAGGACCTGGGCACCCACAGTGACTAATTTCCACTCCCTTCCTTCTCTCTTCTTTCAGGAGGTGGCGGTGGATTCGGCGCTGGGGCAGGATTTGGTGCTGGGGCAGGATTCGGCGCTGGGGCAGGATTCGGCGCTGGGGCAGGATTCGGAGCCGGAGCCGGTGAGGGCGCCATCGGGAACGGGAAGTTCACGATGCAGAACCTGAACGACCGTCTGGCCGCGTATCTCGCCAAAGTGTCGCTCCTGGAAAAAACCAACGCAGAACTGGAGCTGAAGATCCGACAGTTCCTGGAGGGACGAGCCGGACCTGCCGCCCGGGACTACAGCGCCTTCTTCCTCACCATCGCCGAACTGCAGGCCAAGGTACGAGAGGAGGAGGAGGAGGAGGAGGAGGAGAGGAGGAGAGGAGGAGGGGAGGAGGAGGAGGAGAGGAGGAGGGGGAGGAGGGGAGGAGGGGAGGAGGAAAGGAGGAGAGGAGGAGGGGGAGGAGGGGAGGAGGGAGGAGAGGAGGAGGAGAGGAGGAAAGGAGGAGAGGAGGAGGGGGAGGAGGGGAGGAGGAGAGGAGGAGGAGAGGAGGAAAGGAGGAGGAGGAGGGGGAGGAGAGGAGGAGGCTTCTAGACCTCCATAGATCTGCTGCTGTAATTGGGGTTTCTAGACTGGATGATGTCCTGGTTTAGTCCTGATTCAGTCCTGATTCAGTCCTGGTTTAGTCCTGGTTTAGTCCTGGTTTAGTCCTGGTTTAGTCCTGGTTTAGTCCTGGTTTAGTCCTGGTTTAGTCCTGGTGTCTGTGCCCTCTAACCGGTTGGTCTCTGGTTCAGATCCATGCGGCCATCCTCGCCAAAGGAGCTGTGAACCTGAGCATCGACAACGCCAACCTCGCCCAGGACGACTTCAGAGCCAAGTGAGTACAGGGTTCAGTACTGCAGTACTGCAGTACTGCAGTACTGTAGTAAGTACTGTAGTACTGAACCCAGAACCTGCACTGTAGATGTGACAGTGTGATGGTCTGAGGTGCAGGGTGGAGCTTCAGTCTGTCCCAGGAGTTTAACCAGAGTCTGAGAAGAAAGTTCTGATAATAAAGAGTCTGGAAAGAGTGTGAAAAGCACCAGAGAAATAAACTTACCTGACCATAGCACTGTAGCACTGTAGCACTGTAGCACTGTAGCACTGTAGCAGTGTATTACTGTAGCACTGTAGCAGTGTATTACTGTAGCAGTGTAGCACTGTAGCAGTGTATTACTGTATTACTGTAGCAGTGTAGCACTGTAGCAGTGTATTACTGTAGCACTGTAGCAGTGTATTACTGTAGCACTGTAGCACTGTAGCAGTGTATTACTGTAGCAGTGTATTACTGTAGCAGTGTAGCACTGTAGCAGTGTATTACTGTAGCAGTGTATTACTGTAGCACTGTAGCACTGTAGCACTGTAGCAGTGTAGCAGTGTAGCACTGTAGCAGTGTATTACTGTAGCACTGTAGCACTGTATTACTGTAGCAGTGTAGCACTGTAGCAGTGTATTACTGTAGCACTGTAGCAGTGTAGCACTGTAGCAGTGTATTACTGTAGCACTGTAGCACTGTAGCAGTGTAGCACTGTAGCAGTGTATTACTGTAGCACTGTAGCAGTGTATTACTGTAGCAGTGTAGCACTGTAGCAGTGTATTACTGTAGCACTGTAGCAGTGTAGCACTGTATTACTGTAGCAGTGTAGCACTGTAGCAGTGTATTACTGTAGCACTGTAGCAGTGTATTACTGTAGCAGTGTAGCACTGTAGCAGTGTATTACTGTAGCACTGTAGCAGTGTAGCACTGTAGCAGTGTATTACTGTAGCACTGTAGCAGTGTATTACTGTAGCAGTGTAGCACTGTAGCACTGTAGCAGTGTAGCACTGTAGCAGTGTATTACTGTAGCACTGTAGCAGTGTATTACTGTAGCAGTGTAGCACTGTAGCACTGTAGCACTGTAGCAGTGTAGCACTGTAGCAGTGTATTACTGTAGCACTGTAGCACTGTAGCACTGTAGCAGTGTAGCACTGTAGCAGTGTAGCACTGTAGCACTGTAGCACTGTAGCACTGTATTACTGTAGCACTGTAGCAGTGTATTACTGTAGCACTGTAGCAGTGTAGCAGTGTAGCAGTGTAGCACTGTAGCAGTGTAGCAGTGTAGCAGTGTAGCACTGTAGCAGTGTAGCACTGTAGCACTGTAGCAGTGTATTACTGTAGCACTGTAGCAGTGTAGCACTGTAGCAGTGTATTACTGTAGCACTGTAGCACTGTAGCACTGTAGCAGTGTAGCAGTGTATTACTGTAGCACTGTAGCAGTGTAGCACTGTAGCACTGTAGCACTGTAGCACTGTAGCAGTGTATTACTGTAGCACTGTAGCACTGTAGCAGTGTAGCACTGTAGCAGTGTAGCACTGTAGCAGTGTAGCACTGTAGCAGTGTAGCAGTGTATTACTGTAGCACTGTAGCACTGTAGCACTGTAGCACTGTAGCAGTGTAGCAGTGTATTACTGTAGCACTGTAGCAGTGTATTACTGTAGCACTGTAGCAGTGTATTACTGTAGCACTGTAGCACTGTAGCACTGTAGCACTGTAGCAGTGTATTACTGTAGCACTGTAGCACTGTAGCAGTGTATTACTGTAGCACTGTAGCACTGTAGCACTGTAGCAGTGTAGCACTGTAGCAGTGTAGCAGTGTATTACTGTAGCACTGTAGCACTGTAGCACTGTAGCACTACAGTGCCATACCATAGTCCTTGACCAATCAGGTGACGCCTGTGATATTTGGAGAGCTGTGATTGCCAATGCCCTCCCTCAGGTGGGAGACAGAGCTGTCCATGTGTCAGTGTGTTTAACCCGGATGCCCTCCCTCAGGTGGGAGACAGAGCTGTCCATGTGTCAGTGTGTTTAACCCGGATGCCCTCCCTCAGGTGGGAGACGGAGCTGTCCATGTGTCAGTGTGTTTAACCCGGATGCCCTCCCTCAGGTGGGAGACGGAGCTGTCCATGTGTCAGTGTGTTTAACCCGGATGCCCTCCCTCAGGTGGGAGACGGAGCTGTCCATGCGTCAGTGTGTTTAACCCAGATGCCCTCCCTCAGGTGGGAGACGGAGCTGTCCATGTGTCAGTGTGTTTAACCCGGATGCCCTCCCTCAGGTGGGAGACGGAGCTGTCCATGTGTCAGTGTGTTTAACCCGGATGCCCTCCCTCAGGTGGGAGACGGAGCTGTCCATGCGTCAGTGTGTTTAACCCGGATGCCCTCCCTCAGGTGGGAGACGGAGCTGTCCATGTGTCAGTGTGTTTAACCCGGATGCCCTCCCTCAGGTGGGAGACGGAGCTGTCCATGTGTCAGTGTGTTTAACCCGGATGCCCTCCCTCAGGTGGGAGACGGAGCTGTCCATGTGTCAGTGTGTTTAACCCGGATGCCCTCCCTCAGGTGGGAGACGGAGCTGTCCATGCGTCAGTCTGTGGAGGCCGACATCGCCGGGCTGAAGATGATGCTGGGGGAGCTGGGAATGGCCAAGAGCGACTTGAGTCTGCAGATCGAGGGACTGAAGGACGACCTGGTGTCACTGAAGAAGAACCACGAGGAGGTGAGAGGCCTGCAGATACTGCAGATACTACAAGTACTACAAGTACTACAAGGACTACAAGGACTACAAGTACTACAAGGACTACAAGTACTACTACTATACTACTATAAATACTACAGATATTTGTCCTCATACTGAGTCTGGCAAAGCTCCACATGTTTAACTCACAAAGCTGCAAATTTAACATGAGTGAAAACACTGCTGCGCCTCCTACTGCGCCTCCTGCTGCTGACTCTCCTGTGCCTCTTCTTCACCCTGTTGTGCCTCTTCTTCACCCTGTTGCTCCTCCTGACCCTGTTGCTCCTCCTGACCCTGTTGCTCCTCCTGCAGGACCTCCTGCTCCTCCGCTCTCAGATGAGTGGTCAGGTGAACGTGGAGGTGGACGCTGCTCCTCAGGAAGATCTCACCAAAGTCATGGCCGATATTCGTGAGCACTACGAGGCCGTGGCCGCCAAGAACCAGAGGGAGCTGGAGGGCTGGTTCCACGCCAAGGTACGGACCTGGGTTAGACCCGGGTTAGACCCGGTTTAGTCCTGGTTTAGACCCGGTTTAGTCCTGGTTTCTGACCCTGTTTCTCCTCAGACTGAGGCGCTCTCCACAGAAGTCGCCACCACAGAAATGACCCTGAAGTCGACCACGTCAGAAGTGAAGGAAGTGAAGAGCACTCTGCAGGCGCTGGAGATCGAGCTGCAGGCCTCGCTCAGCATGGTGAGACCAGCCTTAGACCCGGCTTAGACCCGGCCTAGACCCGGCCTAGACCCGGCTTAGACCCGGCTTAGACCCGGCTTAGACCCGGCTTAGACCCGGCTTAGACCCGGCTTAGACCCGGCTTAGACCCGGCTTAGACCCGGCTTAGACCCGGCTTAGACCCGGCTTAGACCCGGCTTAGACCCGGCTTAGACCCGGCTTAGACCCGGCTTAGACCCGGCTTAGACCCGGCTTAGACCCGGCTTAGACCCAGCTTAGACCCAGCTTAGACCCAGCTTAGACCCAGCTTAGACCCAGCTTAGACCCAGCTTAGACCCAGCTTAGACCCGTCTTAGACCCGGCTTAGACCCGGTTTAGACCCGGTTTAGACCCAGCTTAGACCCAGCTTAGACCCGGTTCAGTCCTTGTTCAGATCTTTGAGGATCTTTGTGTTTTCGCAGAAAGCGTCAATTGAAGGGACTCTGGCTGAACTCCAGGGCAGATACGCCATGCAGCTGAGCGGCTACCAGCTCCAGGTACCTCCTACCTCCTACCTCCTAACCCCTACCACTACCTCCTAACCACTACCTGCTAACCCCTACCTCCTACCCCCTATCCCCTACCACTACCTCCTAACCACTACCTGCTAACCCCTACCTCCTACCCCCTATCCCCTACCACTACCTCCTAACCACTACCTGCTAACCCCTACCTCCTACCTCCTAACTCCTAAGCACTATGTAGCATATGTGTTGCAAATGCCAGGAAAAGTAGGTTCTCAATGTTACTATTGTTTGTCACTATTTGGACCAGATCAGAAGAACCTAAGAACGACTCTGGGAGGTGCAGTGATAATACAACAAACTAATTGATTTAAGGTGTGGCTGTTGCTTGTGAAAGTACCTACTAAAGTTTACAGTTCTGCAGATACGTTTTGACTCAAAGTTTAATCCAGTTTTACAGTTTTCTTCAACAAAGTTTTGAGCACAGTGCACTCTTTTCACAAGGTCACCAATCAAAACAATAAGATTGTTCAATAATGCAGTATTTTAAGCTCAGTCCATTGCAAAGATTTTTTCCCACCACAAAAAAGTCCAGTTCACAGTTTGCAGTGAAAGTCGTGATTAATGTCCATAAGTTAAATCCAGGAAGTTTTGAACTGTTCATAAGAGCGTGAACTGTTTTGTGAATGTGGTTTGTGTGGTGGAAGAGTGAGGGAGCGACAGGCTGAGGAGCCCCTACCGGACCCAGGGACAGTTCTGCTGAGTTGTGTTGCTGAAGGTGAGGTTCTGGTTCCGGGCTGGTTCTTGAATCGCCATCGTGTTTTTTACCCACCTGGGCACAGCTGGCCTGGATTTAACAAACAGGACTGTTTAAGTAACATTCAACCAGTATAAAAGTTATAGCTCGCTGGTTGCAGCGTTTTCTGGTTTTAAATCAGTCTGTGTTTACACATTTAAATAACTCCGTATCAAAAGCAATTATTATAAACTGTGCACATAAATACTTTTCTTTTCGCAGTGCACTGGCAAACAAAACAATAATAGATCATCATAGTGGCCGATATGGCTCTTAATACAGTTGGCCAATGAAATAAATGATCGGAATTAGCATATGAAGAGAAACAATGACAGGTAAGGAGGTGCTAAATGCTAGCGGCGCTTTGTTGCTAATGCTAACAGGCAGTAACCATAGGCCGTATATATGAGCACAGACTCACCCATTCCGCTGTATTATCGCTCTGAGAAGAACCCGCGGCTCCTGCGACAGTTTAATAAACAGCAGAGTTAACCGCGCATTGAATAAGACGCGCAGATTAGTCGGAGCTGCGGGACCACAGAACTATAACGAAATCTGATTTACTCCGTGAGCGGGACGGACCCGCTGCCGCCGGTGCTGCTCGTGCTACAGGGAACGTGATTGGCTGACATGACGCAGCGCGTGCGTACCGTGCGTAAGTCACGTGATCGACGATGTATTCACGGACCGGTGAAAAATAGGAATTTTCTTATTTCAATATTATTTATCATTTTTTAACCGGTTTTGTGACCTGGGTGACCTACCACCTACCTCCTACCACCTAACCCTACCACCTAACCCTACCTCCTACCACCTACCTCCTACCACCTAACCCTACCACCTAACCCTACCACCTATCCCCTAACCCTACCCTTACCACCTAACCCTACCACCTATCCCCTAACCCTACCTCCTACCTCCTACCCCCTACCTCTTAAACCCTACCTCCTACCTCCTGTATCCTACATCCTCCCTGCTATCCCCTTCCCCCGTGTGTCAGATTGCCTCAGATGCCCTCCCTGTGTGTCAGATTGCCTCAGATGCCCTCCCGTGTGTCAGATTGCCTCAGATGCCCTCCCGTGTGTCAGATTGCCTCAGATGCCCTCCCGTGTGTCAGATTGCCTCAGATGCCCTCCCCGTGTGTCAGATTGCCTCAGATGCCCTCCCCGTGTGTCAGATTGCCTCAGATGCCCTCCCCGTGTGTCAGATTGCCTCAGATGCCCTCCCTTGCAGGTGACGTCGTTGGAGGGGCAGTTGGTGCAGCTCAGGGCAGATCTGGAGCGACAGGGGCAGGAGTACAGCCTCCTCCTGGACATCAAGACCCGCCTGGAGCTGGAGATCGCAGAGTACAGGAGGCTCCTGGAGGGAGGCTCAACTGGAGCCAGGTACACGACACTTTTATTCAAACTGGAGGCACCGCTGTGTCTGAAAGCCCCAAACAGCGACAGCAGAACCGAAGAACGAGAAGGAGAAACATCTGAGGAGCACATGGGCTGGAGGAGCTTCACAGGGTTAGACCTGGTTTAGACCTGGTTTAGACCTGGTTTAGACCTGGTTTAGACCTGGTTTAGACCTGGTTTAGTCCTGGTTTAGACCTGGTTTAGTCCTGGTTTAGACCTGGTTTAGACCTGGTTTAGTCCTGGTTTAGACCTGGTTTAGTCCTGGTTTAGACCTGGTTTAGACCTGGTTTAGACCTGGTTTAGACCTGGTTTAGTCCTGGTTTAGACCTGGTTTAGTCCTGGTTTAGACCTGGTTTAGTCCTGGTTTAGACCTGGTTTAGACCTGGTTTAGTCCTGGTTTAGACCTGGTTTAGACCTGGTTTAGTCCTGGTTTAGTCCTGGTTTAGACCTGGTTTAGACCTGGTTTAGTCCTGGTTTAGTCCTGGTTTAGTCCTGGTTTAGTCCTGGTTTAGACCTGGTTTAGTCCTGGTTTAGACCTGGTTTAGACCTGGTTTAGACCTGGTTTAGACCTGGTTTAGTCCTGGTTTAGACCTGGTTTAGTCCTGGTTTAGACCTGGTTTAGACCTGGTTTAGTCCTGGTTTAGACCTGGTTTAGACCTGGTTTAGACCTGGTTTAGTCCTGGTTTAGACCTGGTTTAGACCTGGTTTAGACCTGGTTTAGTCCTGGTTTAGTCCTGGTTTAGACCTGGTTTAGACCTGGTTTAGTCCTGGTTTAGACCTGGTTTAGTCCTGGTTTAGACCTGGTTTAGTCCTGGTTTAGACCTGGTTTAGTCCTGGTTTAGACCTGGTTTAGTCCTGGTTTAGACCTGGTTTAGACCTGGTTTAGTCCTGGTTTAGACCTGGTTTAGACCTGGTTTAGTCCTGGTTTAGTCCTGGTTTAGACCTGGTTTAGACCTGGTTTAGTCCTGGTTTAGTCCTGGTTTAGTCCTGGTTTAGTCCTGGTTTAGACCTGGTTTAGTCCTGGTTTAGACCTGGTTTAGACCTGGTTTAGTCCTGGTTTAGACCTGGTTTAGTCCTGGTTTAGACCTGGTTTAGACCTGGTTTAGTCCTGGTTTAGACCTGGTTTAGTCCTGGTTTAGACCTGGTTTAGACCTGGTTTAGACCTGGTTTAGTCCTGGTTTAGTCCTGGTTTAGACCTGGTTTAGACCTGGTTTAGTCCTGGTTTAGTCCTGGTTTAGTCCTGGTTTAGTCCTGGTTTAGACCTGGTTTAGTCCTGGTTTAGACCTGGTTTAGACCTGGTTTAGTCCTGGTTTAGACCTGGTTTAGTCCTGGTTTAGACCTGGTTTAGTCCTGGTTTAGACCTGGTTTAGACCTGGTTTAGTCCTGGTTTAGACCTGGTTTAGTCCTGGTTTAGTCCTGGTTCAGCTCAGGTTAAACTAAAGAGATTCTAAATGTGCAGAATTTAAGTTAAATCAACTTTTTGCTTTGACCCAAACTGAGTCGTTTCTGTTTTAGGTCCAAGTTCTTCCAGAAACAGTGAATCTGAATCTAGGACCTGAACCTAGGATCTGACCCGAACGTGTTTTTCTTTCACAGCATCTCGTCCTCCTCCTCCTCCATGTCCGCCTCCTCCTCCTCCTCCATGTCCGCCTCCTCCTCCTCCTCCTCCACCTCCACCACCGTCACCAAAGTCGTGACCACGGTGGTAGAAGAAGTGGTCGCGTCATAATCGCACAGCAGAACCTCCCCAGAACCTCAGAACATCAGGAGAACATCAGGAGAACATCAGGAGAACATCAGCCCTGAAGACCAAAGCCACGCCCAGAGGAAGCAGAGCGCCCCCTGCCGTCTCTGAGAAGAATAAACACAAAAACCAAACGCAACGTGTCTGCAATTTATTTCACCTGCTTTAGTCCTGGTTTAGTCCTGGTTTAGACCTGGTTTAGACCTGGTTTAGTCCTGGTTCAGTCCAGATTTAGACCTGGTTTAGTCCTGGTTCAGTCCAGATTTAGTCCTGGTTTAGTCCTGGTTTAGTCCTGGTTTAGTCCTGGTTTAGTCCTGGTTCAGTCCAGATTTAGACCTGGTTTAGTCCTGGTGCAGTCCAGATTTAGTCCTGGTTTAGTCCTGGTTTAGTCCTGCTTTAGTCCTGGTTCAGTCCTGCTTTAGTCCTGGTTTAGTCCTGCTTTAGTCCTGGTTTAGTCCTGCTTTAGTCCTGGTTTAGTCCTGGTTTAGTCCTGGTTCAGTCCAGATTTAGACCTGGTTCAGTCCAGATTTAGTCCTGGTTTAGACCTGGTTCAGTCCAGATTTAGACCTGGTTCAGTCCAGATTTAGTCCTGGTTTAGTGCTGGTTCAGTCCAGATTTAGTCCTGGTTTAGTCCTGGTTCAGTCCAGATTTAGTCCTGGTTCAGTCCAGATTTAGACCTGGTTTAGTCCTGATTCAGTCCAGATTTAGTCCTGGTTCAGTCCAGATTTAGACCTGGTTTAGTCCTGGTTCAGTCCAGATTTAGTCCTGGTTCAGTCCAGATTTAGACCTGGTTTAGTCCTGGTTCAGTCCAGATTTAGTCCTGGTTCAGTCCAGATTTAGACCTGGTTTAGTCCTGGTTCAGTCCAGATTTAGTCCTGGTTTAGTCCTGGTTTAGTCCTGGTTCAGTCCAGATTTAGTCCTGGTTTAGTCCTGGTTTAGTCCTGATTTAGTCCTGGTTCAGTCCTGCTTTAGTCCTGGTTTAGTCCTGCTTTAGTCCTGGTTTAGTCCTGGTTTAGTCCTGATTCAGTCCAGATTTAGTCCTGGTTTAGTCCTGGTTTAGTCCAGATTTAGTCCTGGTTCAGTCCAGATTTAGTCCTGGTTCAGTCCAGATTTAGACCTGGTTCAGTCCAGATTTAGACCTGGTTTAGTCCTGGTTCAGTCCAGATTTAGACCTGGTTCAGTCCAGATTTAGACCTGGTTCAGTCCAGATTTAGTCCTGGTTTAGTCCTGGTTTAGTCCTGCTTTAGTCCTGGTTCAGTCCTGCTTTAGTCCTGGTTTAGTCCTGCTTTAGTCCTGGTTTAGTCCTGCTTTAGTCCTGGTTTAGTCCTGGTTTAGTCCTGATTCAGTCCAGATTTAGTCCTGGTTCAGTCCAGATTTAGTCCAGATTTAGTCCTGGTTCAGTCCTGGTTCAGTCCAGATTTAGTCCTGGTTTAGTCCTGATTCAGTCCAGATTTAGTCCTGGTTCAGTCCTGATTCAGTCCAGATTTAGTCCTGGTTCAGTCCAGATTTAGTCCTGGTTCAGTCCAGATTTAGACCTGGTTTAGTCCTGATTCAGTCCAGATTTAGTCCTGGTTCAGTCCAGATTTAGACCTGGTTTAGTCCTGGTTCAGTCCAGATTTAGTCCTGGTTCAGTCCAGATTTAGACCTGGTTTAGTCCTGGTTCAGTCCAGATTTAGTCCTGGTTCAGTCCAGATTTAGACCTGGTTCAGTCCAGATTTAGTCCTGGTTCAGTCCAGATTTAGTCCTGGTTCAGTCCAGATTTAGACCTGGTTTAGTCCTGGTTCAGTCCAGATTTAGTCCTGGTTCAGTCCAGATTTAGACCTGGTTTAGTCCTGGTTCAGTCCAGATTTAGTCCTGGTTCAGTCCAGATTTAGACCTGGTTCAGTCCAGATTTAGACCTGGTTTAGTCCAGATTTAGTCCTGATTCAGTCCAGATTTAGTCCTGGTTCAGTCCAGATTTAGACCTGGTTCAGTCCAGATTTAGTCCTGGTTCAGTCCAGATTTAGTCCTGATTCAGTCCAGATTTAGTCCTGGTTCAGTCCTGGTTTAGTCCTGGTTCAGTCCAGATTTAGTCCTGATTCAGTCCAGATTTAGTCCTGGTTCAGTCCAGATTTAGACCTGGTTCAGTCCAGATTTAGTCCTGGTTCAGTCCAGATTTAGTCCTGATTCAGTCCAGATTTAGTCCTGGTTCAGTCCAGATTTAGACCTGGTTTAGTCCTGGTTCAGTCCAGATTTAGTCCTGGTTCAGTCCAGATTTAGTCCTGGTTCAGTCCAGATTTAGACCTGGTTCAGTCCAGATTTAGTCCTGGTTCAGTCCAGATTTAGTCCTGGTTCAGTCCAGATTTAGTCCTGGTTCAGTCCAGATTTAGACCTGGTTCAGTCCAGATTTAGTCCTGGTTTAGTCCTGGTTCAGTCCAGATTTAGTCCTGGTTCAGTCCAGATTTAGACCTGGTTCAGTCCAGATTTAGTCCTGGTTCAGTCCAGATTTAGTCCTGGTTCAGTCCAGATTTAGACCTGGTTCAGTCCAGATTTAGTCCTGGTTCAGTCCAGATTTAGTCCTGGTTCAGTCCAGATTTAGACCTGGTTCAGTCCAGATTTAGTCCTGGTTCAGTCCAGATTTAGACCTGGTTCAGTCCAGATTTAGTCCTGGTTTAGTCCTGGTTCAGTCCAGATTTAGTCCTGGTTCAGTCCAGATTTAGTCCTGGTTCAGTCCAGATTTAGACCTGGTTCAGTCCAGATTTAGTCCTGGTTCAGTCCAGATTTAGTCCTGGTTCAGTCCAGATTTAGACCTGGTTCAGTCCAGATTTAGTCCTGGTTCAGTCCAGATTTAGTCCTGGTTCAGTCCAGATTTAGACCTGGTTCAGTCCAGATTTAGTCCTGGTTCAGTCCAGATTTAGTCCTGGTTCAGTCCAGATTTAGTCCTGGTTCAGTCCAGATTTAGTCCTGGTTTAGTCCTGGTTCAGTCCAGATTTAGTCCTGGTTCAGTCCAGATTTAGTCCTGGTTCAGTCCAGATTTAGACCTGGTTCAGTCCAGATTTAGACCTGGTTCAGTCCAGATTTAGTCCTGGTTCAGTCCAGATTTAGTCCTGGTTTAGTCCTGGTTCAGTCCAGATTTAGTCCTGGTTCAGTCCAGATTTAGACCTGGTTCAGTCCAGATTTAGTCCTGGTTCAGTCCAGATTTAGTCCTGGTTCAGTCCAGATTTAGACCTGGTTCAGTCCAGATTTAGACCTGGTTCAGTCCAGATTTAGTCCTGGTTCAGTCCAGATTTAGTCCTGGTTTAGTCCTGGTTCCACTTTGAATCAAACTCAGTTGTTTCTTTAGTTTTTTTATTAAATCTTCAGGTACAAGTCGCTGCATCATTTCCTCTGTTTTGCTCTTATTGTGAAAGGGCTGAGTTCCTGTAGCTCTTATTGTGAAAGGGCTCAGTTCCTGTAGCTCTTATTGTGAAAGGGCTGAGTTCCTGTAGCTCTTATTGTGAAAGGGCTGAGTTCCTGTAGCTCTTATTGTGAAAGGGCTGAGTTCCTGTAGCTCTTATTGTGAAAGGGCTGAGTTCCTGTAGCTCTTATTGTGAAAGGGCTGAGTTCCTGTAGCTCTTATTGTGAAAGGGCTGAGTTCCTGTAGCTCTTATTGTGAAAGGGCTGAGTTCCTGTAGCTCTTATTGTGAAAGGGCTCAGTTCCTGTAGCTCTTATTGTGAAAGGGCTGAGTTCCTGTAGCTCTTATTGTGAAAGGGCTGAGTTCCTGTAGCTCTTATTGTGAAAGGGCTGAGTTCCTGTAGCTCTTATTGTGAAAGGGCTGAGTTCCTGTAGCTCTTATTGTGAAAGGGCTCAGTTCCTGTAGCTCTTATTGTGAAAGGGCTCAGTTCCTGTAGCTCTTATTGTGAAAGGGCTCAGTTCCTGTAGCTCTTATTGTGAAAGGGCTGAGTTCCTGTAGCTCTTATTGTGAAAGGGCTGAGTTCCTGTAGCTCTTATTGTGAAAGGGCTCAGTTCCTGTAGCTCTTATTGTGAAAGGGCTGAGTTCCTGTAGCTCTTATTGTGAAAGGGCTCAGTTCCTGTAGCTCTTATTGTGAAAGGGCTCAGTTCCTGTAGCTCTTATTGTGAAAGGGCTCAGTTCCTGTAGCTCTTATTGTGAAAGGGCTGAGTTCCTGTAGCTCTTATTGTGAAAGGGCTGAGTTCCTGTAGCTCTTATTGTGAAAGGGCTGAGTTCCTGTAGCTCTTATTGTGAAAGGGCTGAGTTCCTGTAGCTCTTATTGTGAAAGGGCTGAGTTCCTGTAGCTCTTATTGTGAAAGGGCTGAGTTCCTGTAGCTCTTATTGTGAAAGGGCTGAGTTCCTGTAGCTCTTATTGTGAAAGGGCTGAGTTCCTGTAGCTCTTATTGTGAAAGGGCTGGGCACAGTGAGCGATCGGCTGTTGTGCTGAGTTTGGTCCCACGAGTTTCCGGCTTCAGAATTCCAGATGAAAAACGAGGAATGTTCGTCAGAAAAAACGTACAAATATCGTAAAAAAACAGGTTAAAAGAGTCGTCCAGAGGCACTTTACACCACGACATTCACCAGAACAGGTTCAAGAGGAGGTGCTCCCCCACAGAGGCCCTCCCCCTGCAGAGGCGCTCCCCCTGCAGAGGCGCTCCCCCTGCAGAGGCCCTCCCCCTGCAGAGGTGCTCCCCCTGCAGAGGTGCTCCCCCTGCAGAGGTGCTCCCCCTGCAGAGGCGCTCCCCCTGCAGAGGCGCTCCCCCTGCAGAGGCGCTCCCCCTGCTGAGGCGCTCCCCCTGCTGAGGCGCTCCCCCTGCAGAGGCGCTCCCCCTGCAGAGGCGCTCCCCCTGCTGAGGCCCTCCCCCTGCTGAGGCGCTCCCCCTGCTGAGGCGCTCCCCCTGCTGAGCGCTCCCCCTGCTGAGGCCCTCCCCCTGCTGAGGCCCTCCCCCTGCTGAGGCTGAGTCGTGGTGGTGGGCGGAGCCTCGTACCTTCCCCCCTCAGTCTGAATCCGCCTCTTTAACGACTTTTCAGAAACGGTTTTGGTCAAAATATAAAAAACTTCAGATTCAGAACTTCAAACAGATTTGAAACGAAACGGGACGATCCAAGAGACACAGCAGAGGAGCAGGTTTAGACCTGGTTTAGACCTGGTTTAGACCTGGTTCAGTCCTGGTTTAGTCCTGGTTTAGTCCTGGTTTAGACCTGGTTTAGTCCTGGTTTAGTCCTGGTTTAGTCCTGGTTTAGACCTGGTTTAGTCCTGGTTTAGACCTGGTTTAGTCCTGGTTCAGTCCTGGTTCAGTCCTGGTTTAGACCTGGTTTAGTCCTGGTTTAGTCCTGGTTTAGACCTGGTTTAGACCTGGTTTAGTCCTGGTTTAGTCCTGGTTTAGACCTGGTTTAGTCCTGGTTTAGACCTGGTTTAGTCCTGGTTCAGTCCTGGTTCAGTCCTGGTTTAGACCTGGTTTAGTCCTGGTTTAGTCCTGGTTCAGTCCTGGTTCAGTCCTGGTTTAGACCTGGTTTAGTCCTGGTTTAGTCCTGGTTTAGTCCTGGTTTAGACCTGGTTTAGTCCTGGTTTAGTCCTGGTTTAGTCCTGGTTTAGACCTGGTTTAGTCCTGGTTCAGTCCTGGTTCAGTCCTGGTTTAGACCTGGTTTAGTCCTGGTTTAGACCTGGTTTAGTCCTGGTTTAGTCCTGGTTTAGACCTGGTTTAGTCCTGGTTTAGACCTGGTTTAGACCTGGTTCAGTCCTGGTTTAGACCTGGTTTAGACCTGGTTTAGACCTGGTTTAGTCCTGGTTTAGACCTGGTTTAGACCTGGTTTAGTCCTGGTTTAGAACTGGTTTAGACATGGTTTAGTCCTGGTTTAGACCTGGTTTAGTCCTGGTTTAGACCTGGTTTAGACCTGGTTTAGACCTGGTTTAGTCCTGGTTTAGTCCTGGTTTAGACCTGGTTTAGTCCTGGTTTAGTCCTGGTTTAGTCCTGGTTTAGACCTGGTTTAGTCCTGGTTTAGACCTGGTTTAGACCTGGTTCAGTCCTGGTTTAGACCTGGTTTAGACCTGGTTTAGTCCTGGTTTAGACCTGGTTTAGTCCTGGTTTAGTCCTGGTTTAGACCTGGTTCAGTCCTGGTTTAGACCTGGTTTAGTCCTGGTTTAGACCTGGTTCAGTCCTGGTTTAGACCTGGTTTAGTCCTGGTTTAGACCTGGTTTAGACCTGGTTCAGTCCTGGTTTAGTCCTGGTTTAGTCCTGGTTTAGACCTGGTTTAGTCCTGGTTTAGTCCTGGTTTAGTCCTGGTTTAGTCCTGGTTTAGACCTGGTTTAGTCCTGGTTTAGACCTGGTTTAGACCTGGTTTAGTCCTGGTTTAGTCCTGGTTTAGACATGGTTTAGTCCTGGTTTAGACCTGGTTTAGTCGTGGTTTAGACCTGGTTTAGTCCTGGTTTAGTCCTGGTTTAGTCCTGGTCTAGTCCTGGTTTAGTCCTGGTTTAGTCCTGGTTTAGTCCTGGTTTAGACCTGGTTTAGTCCTGGTTTAGTCCTGGTTCAGTCCTGGTTTAGACCTGGTTTAGTCCTGGTTTAGTCCTGGTTTAGACCTGGTTTAGTCCTGGTTTAGACCTGGTTTAGTCCTGGTTTAGACCTGGTTCAGTCCTGGTTTAGACCTGGTTTAGACCTGGTTTAGACCTGGTTTAATCCTGGTTTAGACCTGGTTTAGTCCTGGTTTAGTCCTGGTTTAGACCTGGTTCAGTCCTGGTTTAGACCTGGTTTAGACCTGGTTCAGTCCTGGTTTAGACCTGGTTTAGTCCTGGTTTAGACCTGGTTTAGACCTGGTTCAGTCCTGGTTTAGACCTGGTTTAGACCTGGTTTAGTCCTGGTTTAGTCCTGGTTTAGTCCTGGTTTAGTCCTGGTTTAGACCTGGTTTAGTCCTGGTTTAGACCTGGTTTAGACCTGGTTTAGACCTGGTTTAGTCCTGGTTTAGAACTGGTTTAGACATGGTTTAGTCCTGGTTTAGACCTGGTTTAGTCGTGGTTTAGACCTGGTTTAGTCCTGGTTTAGTCCTGGTTTAGTCCTGGTCTAGTCCTGGTTTAGTCCTGGTTTAGTCCTGGTTTAGTCCTGGTTTAGTCCTGGTTTAGTCCTGGTTTAGTCCTGGTTCAGTCCTGGTTTAGACCTGGTTTAGTCCTGGTTTAGTCCTGGTTTAGACCTGGTTTAGTCCTGGTTTAGTCCTGGTTTAGTCCTGGTTTAGACCTGGTTTAGTCCTGGTTTAGTCCTGGTTTAGACCTGGTTTAGTCCTGGTTTAGTCCTGGTTTAGTCCTGGTTTAGTCCTGGTTTAGTCCTGGTTTAGTCCTGGTTTAGTCCTGGTTTAGACCTGATTTTAGTCCTGGTTTAGTCCTGGTTTAGACCTGGTTTAGTCCTGGTTTAGTCCTAGTTTAGTCCTGGTTTAGTCCTGGTTTAGTCCTGGTTTAGACCTGGTTTAGTCCTGGTTTAGTCCTGGTTTAGTCCTGGTTTAGTCCTGGTTTAGTCCTGGTTTAGTCCTGGGTTTAGTCCTGGTTTAGTCCTGGTTTAGTCCTGGTTTAGACCTGGTTTAGTCCTGGTTTAGTCCTGGTTTAGTCCTGGTTTAGTCCTGGTTTAGTCTGGTTTAGTCCTGGTTTAGTCCTGGTTTAGTCCTGGTTTAGTCCTGGTTTAGTCCTGGTTTAGTCCTGGTTTAGACCTGGTTTAGTCCTGGTTTAGTCCTGGTTTAGTCCTGGTTTAGACCTGGTTCAGTCCTGGTTTAGACCTGGTTTAGTCCTGGTTTAGACCTGGTTTAGTCCTGGTTTAGTCCTGGTTTAGTCCTGGTTTAGACCTGGTTCAGTCCTGGTTTAGACCTGGTTTAGTCCTGGTTTAGACCTGGTTTAGACCTGGTTTAGTCCTGGTTTAGTCCTGGTTCAGTCCTGGTTTAGTCCTGGTTTAGTCCTGGTTTAGTCCTGGTTTAGTCCTGGTTTAGTCCTGGTTTAGTCCTGGTTTAGACCTGGTTCAGTCCTGGTTTAGACCTGGTTCAGTCCTGGTTTAGACCTGGTTTAGTCCTGGTTTAGACCTGGTTCAGTCCTGGTTTAGACCTGGTTTAGTCCTGGTTTAGACCTGGTTTAGACCTGGTTTAGTCCTGGTTTAGTCCTGGTTCAGTCCTGGTTTAGTCCTGGTTTAGTCCTGGTTTAGTCCTGGTTTAGTCCTGGTTTAGTCCTGGTTTAGTCCTGGTTTAGTCCTGGTTCAGTCCTGGTTTAGTCCTGGTTTAGTCCTGGTTTAGACCTGGTTCAGTCCTGGTTTAGACCTGGTTTAGACCTGGTTTAGACCTGGTTTAGACCTGGTTTAGTCCTGGTTTAGTCCTGGTTTAGACCTGGTTCAGTCCTGGTTTAGACCTGGTTCAGTCCTGGTTTAGACCTGGTTTAGTCCTGGTTTAGACCTGGTTTAGTCCTGGTTTAGTCCTGGTTCAGTCCTGGTTTAGTCCTGGTTTAGTCGTGGTTTAGTCCTGGTTTAGTCCTGGTTTAGACCTGGTTTTGTCCTGGTTTAGACCTGGTTTAGACCTGGTTTAGACCTGGTTTAGTCCTGGTTTAGTCGTGGTTTAGTCCTGGTTTAGTCCTGGTTTAGACCTGGTTTTGTCCTGGTTTAGACCTGGTTTAGACCTGGTTTAGACCTGGTTTAGTCCTGGTTTAGTCCTGGTTTAGTCCTGGTTTAGTCCTGGTTTAGACCTGGTTTAGTCCTGGTTTAGTCCTGGTTTAGTCCTGGTTTAGTTCTCCTCTGTGGCGCCTCCTGTTGGTCATATTAAACAAAACTTCGGCGTCTGATTTTGGCTCAAACTTCAGTTTCTTTTCGAATCGTTTCTGTTTCAGTCGAGACTTTGAGGTTTAAACATTTGGTCCGTTTTAAAAACAGGTGAAAATATGGAGGAAGATGAAGAGGAAGAGGAAGAGGAAGAGGAAGAGGAAGAGGAAGAGGAAGATGAAGATGAAGATGAAGATGAAGATGAAGAGGAAGAGGAAGATGAAGATGAAGATGAAGATGAAGATGAAGATGAAGATGAAGAGACTCGATGGATATTTACAGATGACGTAAACAGTTTTCCGTCTGTGTGAAACACGGGCCGAGGCCTGAGGATTCTGCAGCTTTACACAAACCTGGAATTTTAGCCTCAAGATTTATTTAGTTTAAATGTGGACGTGTCTGACCCGGTTCAGACCCGGTTCAGACCTGGGTCAGACTTGGGTCAGACTTGGGTCAGACTTGGGTCAGACTTGGGTCAGACCCGGTTCAGACTTGGGTCAGACTTTGGTCAGTCCTGGGTCAGTCCTGGGTCAGACTTGGGTCAGACTTGGGTCAGACCCGGTTCAGACTTGGGTCAGACTTTGGTCAGTCCTGGGTCAGTCCTGGGTCAGACTTGGGTCAGACTTGGGTCAGTCCTGGGTCAGTCCTGGGTCAGACTTGGGTCAGTCCTGGGTCAGTCCTGGGTCAGACTTGGGTCAGACTTGGGTCAGTCCTGGGTCAGTCCTGGGTCAGTCCTGGGTCAGACTTGGGTCAGTCCTGGGTCAGTCCTGGGTCAGACTTGGGTCAGACTTGGGTCAGACCTGGGTCAGACTTGGGTCAGTCCTGGGTCAGACTTGGGTCAGTCCTGGGTCAGTCCTGGGTCAGACTTGGGTCAGACTTGGGTCAGACTTGGGTCAGTCCTGGGTCAGACTTGGGTCAGACTTGGGTCAGTCCTGGGTCAGACTTGGGTCAGTCCTGGGTCAGACTTGGGTCAGTCCTGGGTCAGACTTGGGTCAGACTTTGGTCAGACTTGGGTCAGTCCTGGGTCAGTCCTGGGTCAGACTTGGGTCAGACTTGGGTCAGTCCTGGGTCAGTCCTGGGTCAGACTTGGGTCAGACTTGGGTCAGACTTGGGTCAGACTTGGGTCAGAACGATATGAATCTCGATACAGGAGTCACGATATCGATTCGATTTGTTTCCTTCTGTAACTTGTTCTGCTGAAGAGTTTCTCAGGCTGTTTTATATTTGATAATATCGTAGAAGTGCAACGATACGATACGATACGATACGGTCTGAACCTCACATACGATATTTATCACGATATCGTGGGAAAACTCACGATATTCTCCAGAAGAACAGAGTGACTCTAAAACGCTTCAGTCGTTTGGTGAAACATTTACTGTCCAAATCTGTGGACGATATTTATCACAAAATAAAACTGTGAATCTGCCACTTTTTCCTCTAAAAACGCTCCACAGACTTAAACTAAAGAATGAAGATGTAAAAGTGCTGAGAACAGTTATTTCTCCATGTCGTCTGCACTGACACGGAGCAAAGGATCATGGTCTATGTAGTATTTCTGCATCAGAACTGTTCATTTAAGACACTCGGGGTTCAGGATGCTGTGACCTCTGACCTCTGCGTCTCCGTCCTCCTTCTGAACCCTCACACTCGGCTCTTTCACACAAACGTCTCACACTCCTTTTCTGACTCAAAAACTCGAGATTATCTCGAGTCTCGTGGCGTTTTCGAGCTCGCCTGATCAAAGCTGAAGTGATTCTGAAGTGTTTCAAGTGAATCTGTCATTTCTGGGTCTGTCGCCGTAAAAAGGACAAAACACGACGGTTTCCCTTTGGACAAATGACACGAGGCCCCTTCAGGCCCACAGAACCGGGGCCGGTGCCGGGGGCCGGGGCCGGTGCCGGTGCCGGGGCCGGTGCCGGTGCTGGGGCCGGTGCCGGTGCCGGGGCCGGGGCCGGTGCCGGGGCCGGTGCCGGGGCCGGTGCCGGGGCCGGGGACGGTGCCGGTGCCGAGTCTCCAACAGACTCACGTTGGTCAAGTGGGTTCTGAAGCAGAGAAACGTGACAGACGGCGTGAGCAGGTTTATCCGGGTCACACGTGTGGAACCTGCATCCACAGGAAGACGGAGGAGAAAAGAGACATGGAGATTCTGCCGCGGAGGAGACCGAATATTCTGGACACGTGGAGTTCAGCAGAATTTAAGAGAATTTAAGAGAATTTAAGAGAATTTAAGAGAATTTAAGAGAATTTAAGAGAATTTAAGAGAATTTAAGAGAATTTAAGAGAATTTAACAGAAGCTCGACAGCGGCACCAGGAAAAGTGACTCGTGGATCCGTGTGCGACCTGAGATCCACCAGAGTTATTTTCCGCTTTCTACGGCCTTGTTTTTATTTAGTGGCAAAGCTGCGCCCTCTGTCCATGAGGCGTCCTGGTTCACTTAAACCAGGCATGTCCAAACTACGGCCCGGGGCCCAAATGTGGCCCTCAGCCCAGTAGTTTTGGCCTCAGGCTCCTGGTGAATCAGCCCAAAGTTCCACAGTGGCACTTTTTCCTGCAGGTTTCTGAACTCTGCCTGATGAAGTAAAAGTGCTGAGTCCTTCTGAGGGTCTGAGGGTCATTGTGTTCCAAACACAGATCTGAGTCCCTCTGACCCTCCAGCCTCAGCCTGGGGTTAAAAGGTTTGGACGCCTCTGGGTTAAACGGTTTGGACGCCTCTGGGTTAAACGGTTTGGACGCCTCTGGGTTAAACGGTTTGGACGCGGCTCGTTCGCCGTGAGAACTTTTGTTCCCAGTGGAACCGGCACCGTTCAGACCTGAGACAGCTCCACAGACACGAGGATCGAATCATGACTCCAGTATCGAACCATTCGATATATCGAGTATCGCTGCGCCCGGGTTCAGAGCTGGTTTTATTCTAACGTTTCCTGTGGTTTCCTCTCAGGCCTCGTCCCGTCAGCCTCGAGTTCACACGAAACACTGAGCAGAGAAACGGCCGAGAAATACAAAAACACTGAAATAAAACTGTAAAAGTGCTGGTCCTGGTGTAACAGCGCCCCCTGTGTGTGTGTAACAGCCCCCTGTGTGTGTGTGTGTGTAACAGCCCCCTGTGTGTGTGTAACAGCCCCCTGTGTGTGTGTAACAGCCCCCTGTGTGTGTGTAACAGCCCCCTGTGTGTGTGTAACAGCCCCCTGTGTGTGTGTAACAGCCCCCTGTGTGTGTGTGTGTAACAGCCCCCTGTGTGTGTGTAACAGCCCCTGTGTGTGCGTGTAACAGCCCCCTGTGTGCGTGTAACAGCCCCCTGTGTGTGTGTAACAGCCCCCTGTGTGTGTGTAACAGCGCCCCCTGTGTGTGTGTAACAGCCCCCTGTGTGTGTGTAACAGCGCACCCTGTGTGTGTGTGTGTGTGTGTGTAACAGCGCCCCCTGTGCGTGTGTAACAGCCGCCTGTGTGTGTGTGTGTGTGTAACAGCCCCTGTGTGTGTGTAACAGCCCCCTGTGTGTGTGTGTGTAACAGCCCCCTGTGTGTGTGTGTGTGTGTAACAGCGCCCCCTGTGTGTGTGTAACAGCCCCCTGTGTGTGTGTAACAGCCCCCTGTGTGTGTGTGTGTAACAGCCCCCTGTGTGTGTGTAACAGCCCCCTGTGTGTGTGTGTGTGTAACAGCCCCCTGTGTGTGTGTGTGTGTAACAGCGCCCCCTGTGTGTGTGTGTGTAACAGCCCCCTGTGTGTGTGTGTAACAGCCCCCTGTGTGTGTGTGTAACAGCCCCCTGTGTGTGTGTGTGTGTAACAGCCCCCTGCTGGTTGTGTGTGTGTGTGTGTGCGTGTTGCGCCCCCTGCTGGTTGTAAGTGTGTGTATGTGTGTGTGTTGCGCCCCCTGCTGGTTGTGTGTGTGTGTGTGTGTTGCGCCCCCTGCTGGTTGTGTGTGTGTATGTGTGTGTGTTGCGCCCCCTGCTGGTTGTGTGTGTGTTGCGCCCCCTGCTGGTTGTGTGTGTGTGTGTGTTGCGCCCCCTGCTGGTTGTGTGTGTGTGTGTGTTGCGCCCCCTGCTGGTTGTGTGTGTGTATGTGTGTGTGTTGCGCCCCCTGCTGGTTGTGTGTGTATGTGTGTGTGTTGCGCCCCCTGCTGGTTGTGTGTGTGTGTGTGTGTTGCGCCCCCTGCTGGTTGTGTGTGTGTGTGTGTGTTGCGCCCCCTGCTGGTTGTGTGTGTGTGTGTGTGTGTTGCGCCCCTGCAGGTCGTGTGTGTGTTTGTGTGTGTGTTGCGCCCCCTGCTGGTTGTGTGTGTGTATGTGTGTGTGTTGCGCCCCCTGCTGGTTGTGTGTGTGTATGTGTGTGTGTTGCGCCCCCTGCTGGTTGTGTGTGTGTATGTGTGTGTGTTGCACCCCCTGCTGGTTGTGTGTATGTGTGTGTGTTGCGCCCCCTGCTGGTTGTGTGTGTGTGTGTGTTGCGCCCCCTGCTGGTTGTGTGTATGTGTGTGTGTTGCGCCCCCTGCTGGTTGTGTGTGTGTGTGTGTTGCGCCCCCTGCTGGTTGTGTGTGTGTGTGTGTGTGTTGCGCCCCCTGCTGGTTGTGTGTGTGTGTTGCGCCCCCTGCTGGTTGTGTGTGTGTATGTGTGTGTGTTGCGCCCCCTGCTGGTTGTGTGTGTGTGTGTGTGTTGCGCCCCCTGCTGGTTGTGTGTGTGTGTGTGTGTGTGTGTTGCGCCCCCTGCTGGTTGTGTGTGTGTGTGTGTGTGTGTTGCGCCCCCTGCTGGTTGTGTGTGTGTGTATGTGTGTGTGTTGCGCCCCCTGCTGGTTGTGTATGTGTGTGTGTTGCGCCCCCTGCTGGTTGTGTGTGTGTATGTGTGTGTGTTGCGCCCCCTGCTGGTTGTGCTCAGTTGAAGTTTGTCGACGTCACAAACACAAACTCTTGCATAAGTCCGGCCCCTGAGATACTGAGGGCCCCAAGATACAAACGATATACGAGAAATACAAAAGAGAAGAAGAGGAGGAGGAGGAGGAGGAGGAGGAGGAGGAGGAGGAATACTGCTGCTGCGCCACTCACAGGGAGGCGGGGGGCAAGAGGGCAAGAGGGGGCAGGGCATCAGAACCATACTCCGTATATCTGAGTGGGCTAAGTTAACCCGTTAGCTGCTAGCCCGTTAGCCGCTAACCCGTTAGCCGCTAACCCGTTAGCCGCCGCGTGCCAAACAGGAAGTGCTCCAGGAGGCTTTTGGGGCTCCTTCACATTAGGATCTTCTCGTCCCTGCATCAGGGGGCAGGGCGGCAGGGCATCAGGGCATCAGGGCATCAGGGCATCAGGGCATCAGGGGGCAGGGCATCAGGGGGCAGGGCATCAGGGCATCAGGGGGCAGGGGGCAGGATGGGACGTTGAGGCTTTTGGCAGCAGCATAATTTTGTCCTCAACAGGTTCACACAGCTCCTACTGATACTGTCCCCACAGGCTGTCTGCCTCAGGGTTCACCCTCTGACCTGCAGGTCTGTGGTTCAGTCCCTGCTCCTACAGGACGTTCTGCCTCAGGGTTCACCCTCTGACCTGCAGGTCTGTGGTTCAGTCCCTGCTCCTACAGGACGTTCTGCCTCAGGGTTCACCCTCTGACCTGCAGGTCTGTGGTTCAGTCCCTGCTCCTACAGGACGTTCTGCCTCAGGGTTCACCCTCTGACCTGCAGGTCTGTGGTTCAGTCCCTGCTCCTACAGGACGTTCTGCTGTTGTGCTCTTGGGCAAGGCATTTCCTCTCCCCAGTGAAGCCAAACACAGTGTTTCAGGGACAGTATCAGAGGCTGTGTTTACCATTCATATCAGTCTGGTGCCCCCTGCTGCCCGAGAGCGCCCCCTGTGTGTGTGTGGCGCCCCCTGCGGCCCGAGAGCGCCCCCTGTGTGTGTGTGGCGCCCCCTGCTGCCCGAGAGCGCCCCCTGTGTGTGTGTGGCGCCCCCTGCTGCCCGAGAGCGCCCCCTGTGTGTGTGTGGCGCCCCCTGCTGCCCGAGAGCGCCCCCTGTGTGTGTGTGGCGCCCCCTGCTGCCCGAGAGCGCCCCCTGTGTGTGTGTGGCGCCCCCTGCTGCCCGAGAGCGCCCCCTGTGTGTGTGTGGCGCCCCCTGCAGGCGCTCTGAGGTAAGTGTTCTGGTTAAAGCTGTTGTGGTTAAACTGTAAACACTGAAACAAAGACCCTGTTTGTCCTGAAGGAGGCGACTTCAGGTTCTGCTGGTTTAGTTTGACCCTCTGCCCTCTGCCCTCTGCCCTGTGCCCCCTGCCCTCTGCCCTCTGCCCCCTGCCCTCTGCCCTCTGCCCTCTGCCCTGTGCCCCCTGCCCCCTGCCCCCTGCCCTCTGCCCTCTGCCCTCTGCCCCTGCTGTGAGTGGCGGCTGGTGTCCGTATACTAAAGGGTAAAGTTGGGGTCTAGCTGCTGTCGCTGCCCGCTGTGCCCCTCTTGTGGATCTGCTCGTGGGCGCGCAGGTGCCCGCTCTGGCTGAAAGTCTTGCCGCACTGGGGGCAGGCGTACGGCCGCTCGCCCGTGTGGATCTGCTGATGGGCTTTGAGGTGCCCCAGGCGCCCGAAGCTCTTGCCGCACTGGGTGCAGCCGAAGGGGCGCTCTCCGGAGTGGATCTTCTCGTGGGTTTTGAGCACGGCGGCGTTGCTGAAGCTCTTGCCGCACTGCGAGCAGGCGTACGGCCGCTCGCCCGTGTGGATGTGCACGTGGTTGCGGTAGCTGGTCTCCTTGGTGAAGGACTTGCCGCAGTGGGCGCAGCAGAAGGGGCGCTCGCCCGTGTGGCTGAGCTGGTGCGCCTTCAGCTCCTTGGACTGGCCGAAGCTCTTGCCGCAGGTGGAGCAGAGGAAGGGTCTCTCTCCGGTGTGGAGGCGCTGGTGGGAGCGCAGGTCGTCGGCTTTGGTGAAGCCTTTGGGGCAGTGGGCGCAGACGTACGGCTTCTGCCCCGTGTGGATCAGCTGGTGCCGCTTCAGGTTTCCCGCTTGGCCGAAGCTTTTGCCGCACTGGGAGCAGCAGTACGGACGCTCCCCCGAGTGGATCCTCTGGTGGGTCTTCAGGTTCCCCAACGTGCTGAAGTTTTTACCACACTGAGTGCAGGAGAACGGCTTCTCCCCCTGAAACACACACACGGGACTGTCACACACACTATACACTATACACACAACACACACACACTACACACTATACACACACACACACACACACACTATACACACACACACAACACACACACACTACACACAACACACTACACACACACACTACACACTATACACACACTACTGAGTGCAGGAGAACGGCTTCTCCCCCTGAAACACACGGGACTGTCACACACACTATACACACACTACACACACACACACACACAACACACACACAACACACACACACACTATACACACACACTACACACACAACACACACACAACACACACACACACTATACACACACTACTGAGTGCAGGAGAACGGCTTCTCCCCCTGAAACACACACACGGGACTGTCACACACACTATACACACTACACACACACACACTATACACACACTACACACACAACACACACACAACACACACTACACACACACACACACACACACACTATACACACACACTATACACACTACACACACACACTATACACACACAACACACTACACACACACACTATACACACACAACACACACAGAACACACACTATACACACACTACACACACTATACACACACACACACACTATACACACACACACACACACTACACACACACACTATACACACAACACACACACACACACTATACACACACACACTACACACACAACACACACACAACACACACACACACACACACACACACACACACACACACACACACACACACTACACACACTATACACACACACACACACACACTATACACACACACACACACACTACACACACACACACTATACACACACTACACACACAACACACACTACACACACACAACACACACTACACACACACACACACACACACTACACACACACACACTATACACACTACACACACACACTACACACACTATACACACAACACACACAACACACACACACACACTATACACAACACACACACTACACACAACACACACACTACACACACTATACACACAACACACACACACACACTATACACACACTACACACACAACACACACACAACACACACACAACACACACACACACACACTATACACACACTACACACACAACACACACACTACACACACTATACACACACACACACACTATACACACACACACACACACAACACACACACACACTATACACACACTACACACACAACACACACTACACACACACACACACACACTATACACACACACTATACACACTACACACACACACTACACACAACACACTACACACACACACTACACACACACACAACACACACAGAACACACACTATACACACTACACACTACACACACAACACACACTACACACACACTACACACACTATACACACACTACACACACTATACACACACACACACACACACTACACACACACACTATACACACAACACACACACTATACACACACTACACACACACTATACACAACACACACACTACACACACACACGGGACTGTCACACACACTATACACACTATACACACACTACACACTATACACACTACACACACTATACACACAACACACACACACTATACACACAACACACTACACACACACTACACACACTATACACACAACACACACACACTATACACACACTATACACACACACACACACACTATACACACACTATACACACACACACACACACACACACACACACTATACACACACTATACACACAACACACACTACACACTATACACACACTACACACACTACACACACACACACTATACACACTACACACACTATACACACAACACACACTATACACACAACAGACACACAACAAACAACACACAACAGACCACACACACAACAGACACAACAGACACACAACAAACCACACATACAACAGACAACACACACTATACACACACACACACTATACACACTACACACACTATACACACAACACACACACACTATACACACAACACACTACACACACACTACACACACTACACACACACCACACACTACACACACACAACACACACACTATACACGCACACTATACACACAACACACACACACGTGACTGTCACACACAACACACACTACACACTACACACTACACACACACTACACACACAACACACACACACTATACACACACTATACACACAACACATGCATTATACACACAACACACATTACACACACACTACACACACACTATACACAACACACACACTACACACACACTATACACAACACACACACTACACACACACTATACACACACTATACACACACGCACTATACACACACGCACTATACACACACACTATACACACACACTATACACACACACTATACACACACACTATACACGCACTATACACACACGCACTATACACACACACTATACACACACACTATACACACACACTATACACACACTATACACACACACTATACACATTGTTTGTTTTATTGTTTGTTGTGTGTGTGGTTTGTTGTGTTGTCTGTTGTGTCTGTTGCTTGTTGTGAGTCTGTTGTGTGTGTGGTTTGTTGTGCGTGTTGTTTGTTGTGTGTGTTTTTTGTTGTGTGTGTTGTTTGTTGTGTGTCTGTTGTGTGTGTAGTGTGTGTTGTCTGTTGTATGTGTGGTTTGTTGTGAGTCTGTTGTGTGTGTGGTTTGTTGTGTGTGTTGTTTGTTGTGTGTCTGTTGTGTGTGTGGTTTGTTGTGTGTCTGTTGTGTGTGTTGTTTGTTGTGTGTCTGTTGTGTGTGTGGTTTGTTGTGTGTCTGTTGTGTGTGTGGTTTGTTGTGTGTGTTGTTTGTTGTGTGTCTGTTGTGCGTGTTGTTTGTTGTGCGTGTTGTTTGTTGTGTGTCTGTTGTGTGTGTGGTTTGTTGTGTGTCTGTTGTGTGTGTTGTTTGTTGTGTGTCTGTTGTGTGTGTGGTTTGTTGTGTGTGTTGTTTGTTGTGTGTCTGTTGTGCGTGTTGTTTGTTGTGTGTCTGTTGTGTGTGTGGTTTGTTGTGCGTGTTGTTTGTTGTGTGTCTGTTGTGTGTGTGGTTTGTTGTGTGTCTGTTGTGTGTGTTGTTTGTTGTGTGTCTGTTGTGTGTGTTGTTTGTTGTGTGTCTGTTGTGCGTGTTGTTTGTTGTGTGTCTGTTGTGCGTGTTGTTTGTTGTGTGTGTTGTTTGGTGTGTGTCTGTTGTGTGTGTAGTGTGTGTTGTCTGTTGTATGTGTGGTTTGTTGTGTGCCTGTTGTGTCTGTTGTGTGTGTTGTTTGTTGTGTGTGTTGTTTGTTGTGTGTGTGGTTTGTTGTGTGTGTTGTTTGTTGTGTGTGTTGTTTGTTGTGTGTGTTGTTTGTTGTGTGTGTTGTTTGTTGTGTGTCTGTTGTGTGTGTTGTTTGTTGTGCGTGTGGTTTGTTGTGTGTCTGTTGTGTGTGTGGTTTGTTGTGTGTCTGTTGTGTGTGTGGTTTGTTGTGTGTGTTGTTTGTTGTGTGTCTGTTGTGTGTGTGGTTTGTTGTGTGTCTGTTGTGTGTGTTGTTTGTTGTGTGTCTGTTGTGTGTGTGGTTTGTTGTGTGTCTGTTGTGTGTGTGGTTTGTTGTGTGTGTTGTTTGTTGTGTGTCTGTTGTGTGTGTTGTTTGTTGTGCGTGTTGTTTGTTGTGTGTCTGTTGTGTGTGTGGTTTGTTGTGTGTCTGTTGTGTGTGTGGTTTGTTGTGCGTGTTGTTTGTTGTGTGTCTGTTGTGTGTGTGGTTTGTTGTGTGTCTGTTGTGTGTGTTGTTTGTTGTGTGTCTGTTGTGTGTGTGGTTTGTTGTGTGTCTGTTGTGTGTGTGGTTTGTTGTGTGTGTTGTTTGTTGTGTGTCTGTTGTGCGTGTTGTTTGTTGTGTGTCTGTTGTGCGTGTTGTTTGTTGTGTGTTTGTTGTGTGTGTCGTTTGTTGTGTGTCTGTTGTGTGTGTAGTGTGTGTTGTCTGTTGTGTGTGTCGTTTGTTGTGTGTCTGTTGTGTGTGTCGTTTGTTGTGTGTCTGTTGTGTGTGTGGTTTGTTGTGTGTGTTGTTTGTTGTGTGTCTGTTGTGTGTGTGGTTTGTTGTGCGTGTTGTTTGTTGTGTGTCTGTTGTGTGTGTGGTTTGTTGTGCGTGTTGTTTGTTGTGTGTCTGTTGTGTGTGTGGTTTGTTGTGTGTGTTGTTTGTTGTGTGTCTGTTGTGCGTGTTGTTTGTTGTGTGTCTGTTGTGTGTGTCGTTTGTTGTGTGTCTGTTGTGTGTGTGGTTTGTTGTGTGTCTGTTGTGTGTGTCGTTTGTTGTGTGTCTGTTGTGTGTGTCGTTTGTTGTGTGTCTGTTGTGTGTCTGTCGTTTGTTGTGTGTCTGTTGTGTGTGTTGTTTGTTGTGTGTCTGTTGTGTGTGTGGTTTGTTGTGTGTGTTGTTTGTTGTGTGTGTAGTGTGTGTTGTCTGTTGTGTGTGTGGTTTGTTGTGTGTCTGTTGTGCGTGTTGTTTGTTGTGTGTCTGTTGTGCGTGTTGTTTGTTGTGTGTCTGTTGTGTGTGTTGTTTGTTGTGTGTTTGTTGTGTGTGTCGTTTGTTGTGTGTCTGTTGTGTGTGTAGTGTGTGTTGTCTGTTGTGTGTGTCGTTTGTTGTGTGTCTGTTGTGTGTGTCGTTTGTTGTGTGTGTCGTTTGTTGTGTGTCTGTTGTACGTGTTGTTTGTTGTGTGTCTGTTGTGTGTGTGGTTTGTTGTGTGTGTTGTTTGTTGTGTGTCTGTTGTGTGTGTAGTGTGGGTGTCTGTTGTGTGTGTCGTTTGTTGTGTGTCTGTTGTGTGTGTAGTGTGTGTCTGTTGTGCGTGTTGTTTGTTGTGTGTCTGTTGTGCGTGTTGTTTGTTGTGTGTCTGTTGTGTGTGTGGTTTGTTGTGCGTGTTGTTTGTTGTGTGTCTGTTGTGTGTGTGGTTTGTTGTGCGTGTTGTTTGTTGTGTGTCTGTTGTGTGTGTGGTTTGTTGTGTGTGTTGTTTGTTGTGTGTCTGTTGTGCGTGTTGTTTGTTGTGTGTCTGTTGTGTGTGTTGTCTGTTGTGTGTGTGGTTTGTTGTGTGTCTGTTGTGTGTGTCGTTTGTTGTGTGTCTGTTGTGTGTGTCGTTTGTTGTGTGTCTGTCGTTTGTTGTGTGTCTGTTGTGTGTGTTGTTTGTTGTGTGTCTGTTGTGTGTGTGGTTTGTTGTGTGTGTTGTTTGTTGTGTGTCTGTTGTGTGTGTAGTGTGGGTGTCTGTTGTGTGTGTCGTTTGTTGTGTGTCTGTTGTGTGTGTAGTGTGTGTCTGTTGTGCGTGTTGTTTGTTGTGTGTCTGTTGTGCGTGTTGTTTGTTGTGTGTCTGTTGTGTGTGTGGTTTGTTGTGCGTGTTGTTTGTTGTGTGTCTGTTGTGTGTGTGGTTTGTTGTGTGTGTTGTTTGTTGTGTGTCTGTTGTGCGTGTTGTTTGTTGTGTGTCTGTTGTGTGTGTCGTTTGTTGTGTGTCTGTTGTGTGTGTGGTTTGTTGTGTGTCTGTTGTGTGTGTCGTTTGTTGTGTGTCTGTTGTGTGTGTCGTTTGTTGTGTGTCTGTTGTGTGTCTGTCGTTTGTTGTGTGTCTGTTGTGTGTGTTGTTTGTTGTGTGTCTGTTGTGTGTGTGGTTTGTTGTGTGTGTTGTTTGTTGTGTGTGTAGTGTGTGTTGTCTGTTGTGTGTGTGGTTTGTTGTGTGTCTGTTGTGCGTGTTGTTTGTTGTGTGTTTGTTGTGTGTGTTGTTTGTTGTGTGTCTGTTGTGTGTGTTGTTTGTTGTGTGTCTGTTGTGTGTGTTGTTTGTTGTGTGTTTGTTGTGTGTGTCGTTTGTTGTGTGTCTGTTGTGTGTGTAGTGTGTGTTGTCTGTTGTGTGTGTCGTTTGTTGTGTGTCTGTTGTGTGTGTCGTTTGTTGTGTGTCTGTTGTACGTGTTGTTTGTTGTGTGTCTGTTGTGTGTGTGGTTTGTTGTGTGTGTTGTTTGTTGTGTATCTGTTGTGTGTGTAGTGTGGGTGTCTGTTGTGTGTGTCGTTTGTTGTGTGTCTGTTGTGTGTGTAGTGTGTGTCTGTTGTGCGTGTTGTTTGTTGTGTGTCTGTTGTGTGTGTGGTTTGTTGTGCGTGTTGTTTGTTGTGTGTCTGTTGTGTGTGTGGTTTGTTGTGTGTGTTGTTTGTTGTGTGTCTGTTGTGTGTGTAGTGTGTGTTGTCTGTTGTGTGTGTAGTGTGGGTGTCTGTTGTGTGTGTGGTTTGTTGTGTGTCTGTTGTGTGTGTCGTTTGTTGTGTGTCTGTTGTGTGTGTCGTTTGTTGTGTGTCTGTTGTGTGTCTGTCGTTTGTTGTGTGTCTGTTGTGTGTGTTGTTTGTTGTGTGTCTGTTGTGTGTGTGGTTTGTTGTGTGTGTTGTTTGTTGTGTGTCTGTTGTGTGTGTAGTGTGTGTTGTCTGTTGTGTGTGTGGTTTGTTGTGTGTCTGTTGTGTGTGTTGTTTGTTGTGCGTGTTGTTTGTTGTGTGTCTGTTGTGTGTTGTTTGTTGTGCGTGTTGTTTGTTGTGTGTCTGTTGTGCGTGTGGTTTGTTGTGTGTCTGTTGTGTGTGTAGTGTGTGTTGTCTGTTGTGTGTGTCGTTTGTTGTGTGTCTGTTGTGTGTGTTGTTTGTTGTGTGTCTGTTGTGTGTGTGGTTTGTTGTGTGTGTTGTTTGTTGTGTGTCTGTTGTGTGTGTAGTGTGTGTTGTCTGTTGTGTGTGTCGTTTGTTGTGTGTCTGTTGTGTGTGTGGTTTGTTGTGTGTCTGTTGTGTGTGTAGTGTGTGTTGTCTGTTGTGTGTGTTGTTTGTTGTGTGTCTGTTGTGTGTGTGGTTTGTTGTGTGTCTGTTGTGTGTGTGGTTTGTTGTGTGTCTGTTGTGTGTGTGGTTTGTTGTGTGTCTGTTGTGTGTGTAGTGTGTGTTGTCTGTTGTGTGTGTCGTTTGTTGTGTGTCTGTTGTGCGTGTTGTTTGTTGTGTGTCTGTTGTGTGTGTGGTTTGTTGTGTGTCTGTTGTGCGTGTTGTTTGTTGTGTGTTTGTTGTGTGTCTGTTGTGTGTGTGGTTTGTTGTGCGTGTTGTTTGTTGTGTGTCTGTTGTGTGTGTGGTTTGTTGTGTGTCTGTTGTGCGTGTTGTTTGTTGTGTGTTTGCTGTGTGTCTGTTGTGTGTGTGGTTTGTTGTGCGTGTTGTTTGTTGTGTGTCTGTTGTGTGTGTGGTTTGTTGTGTGTCTGTTGTGTGTGTGGTTTGTTGTGTGTCTGTTGTGCGTGTGGTTTGTTGTGTGTCTGTTGTGTGTGTGGTTTGTTGTGTGTCTGTTGTGTGTGTGGTTTGTTGTGTGTCTGTTGTGTGTGTTGTTTGTTGTGTGTCTGTTGTGTGTGTTGTTTGTTGTGTGTCTGTTGTGTGTGTAGTGTGTGTTGTCTGTTGTGTGTGTCGTTTGTTGTGTGTCTGTTGTGTGTGTTGTTTGTTGTGTGTCTGTTGTGTGTGTGGTTTGTTGTGTGTCTGTTGTGTGTGTTGTTTGTTGTGTGTCTGTTGTGTGTATAGTGTGTGTTGTCTGTTGTGTGTGTCGTTTGTTGTGTGTGTTGTTTGTTGTGTGTCTGTTGTGTGTGTGGTTTGTTGTGTGTCTGTTGTGTGTGTGGTTTGTTGTGTGTCTGTTGTGTGTGTAGTGTGTGTTGTCTGTTGTGTGTGTCGTTTGTTGTGTGTCTGTTGTGCGTGTTGTTTGTTGTGTGTCTGTTGTGTGTGTGGTTTGTTGTGTGTCTGTTGTGCGTGTTGTTTGTTGTGTGTTTGTTGTGTGTCTGTTGTGTGTGTGGTTTGTTGTGCGTGTTGTTTGTTGTGTGTCTGTTGTGTGTGTGGTTTGTTGTGTGTCTGTTGTGCGTGTTGTTTGTTGTGTGTTTGTTGTGTGTCTGTTGTGTGTGTGGTTTGTTGTGCGTGTTGTTTGTTGTGTGTCTGTTGTGTGTGTGGTTTGTTGTGTGTCTGTTGTGTGTGTGGTTTGTTGTGTGTGTGTTTTGTGTGTTGTTTGTTGTGTGTCTGTTGTGTGTGTGGTTTGTTGTGTGTCTGTTGTGTGTGTGGTTTGTTGTGTGTCTGTTGTGTGTGTTGTTTGTTGTGTGTCTGTTGTGTGTGTTGTTTGTTGTGTGTCTGTTGTGTGTGTAGTGTGTGTTGTCTGTTGTGTGTGTCGTTTGTTGTGTGTCTGTTGTGTGTGTTGTTTGTTGTGTGTCTGTTGTGCGTGTGGTTTGTTGTGTGTCTGTTGTGTGTGTAGTGTGTGTTGTCTGTTGTGTGTGTGGTTTGTTGTGTGTCTGTTGTGTGTGTTGTTTGTTGTGTGTCTGTTGTGTGTGTTGTTTGTTGTGTGTGTTTGTTGTGCGTGTTGTTGTGTGTCTGTTGTGTGTGTGGTTTGTTGTGTGTCTGTTGAGTGTGTTGTTTGTTGTGTGTCTGTTGTGTGTGTTTGTTGTGCGTGTTTGTTGTGTGTCTGTTGTGTGTGTAGTGTGTGTTGTCTGTTGTGTGTGTCGTTTGTTGTGTGTCTGTTGTGTGTGTGGTTTGTCGTGTGTCTGTTGAGTGTGTTGTTTGTTGTGTGTCTGTTGTGTGTGTTTGTTGTGCGTGTTGTTGTGTGTCTGTTGTGTGTGTGGTTTGTTGTGTGTCTGTTGAGTGTGTTGTTTGTTGTGTGTCTGTTGTGTGTGTTTGTTGTGCGTGTTGTTGTGTGTCTGTTGTGTGTGTGGTTTGTTGTGTATCTGTTGTGTGTGTGGTTTGTTGTGTGTCTGTTGTGTGTGTTTGTTGTGCGTGTTGTTGTGTGTCTGTTGTGTGTGTGGTTTGTTGTGTGTCTGTTGAGTGTGTTGTTTGTTGTGTGTCTGTTGTGTGTGTTTGTTGTGCGTGTTGTTTGTTGTGTGTCTGTTGTGTGTGTGGTTTGTTGTGTGTCTGTTGTGTGTGTTGTTTGTTGTGTGTCTGTTGTGTGTGTAGTGTGTGTTGTCTGTTGTGTGTGTGGTTTGTTGTGTGTCTGTTGTGTGTGTGGTTTGTTGTGTGTCTGTTGTGTGTGTGGTTTGTTGTGTGTCTGTTGTGCGTGTGGTTTGTTGTGTGTCTGTTGTGTGTGTAGTGTGTGTTGTCTGTTGTGTGTGTCGTTTGTTGTGTGTCTGTTGTGTGTGTTGTTTGTTGTGTGTCTGTTGTGCGTGTGGTTTGTTGTGTGTCTGTTGTGTGTGTAGTGTGTGTTGTCTGTTGTGTGTGTTGTTTGTTGTGTGTCTGTTGTGTGTGTCGTTTGTTGTGTGTCTGTTGTGTGTGTTGTTTGTTGTGTGTCTGTTGTGCGTGTGGTTTGTTGTGTGTCTGTTGTGTGTGTAGTGTGTGTTGTCTGTTGTGTGTGTCGTTTGTTGTGTGTCTGTTGTGTGTGTTGTTTGTTGTGTGTCTGTTGTGTGTGTAGTGTGTGTTGTCTGTTGTGTGTGTCATTTGTTGTGTGTCTGTTGTGTGTGTTGTTTGTTGTGTGTCTGTTGTGTCTGTTGTGTGTGTTGTTTGTTGTGTGTGTTGTTTGTTGTGTGTCTGTTGTGTGTGTGGTTTGTTGTGTGTCTGTTGTGTGTGTTGTTTGTTGTGTGTTTGTTGTGTGTCTGTTGTGTGTGTGGTTTGTTGTGTGTGTGGTTTGTTGTGCGTGTGGTTTGTTGTGTGTCTGTTGTGTGTGTGGTTTGTTGTGTGTCTGTTGTGTGTGTTGTTTGTTGTGTGTCTGTTGTGTGTGTGGTTTGTTGTGTGTCTGTTGTGCGTCAGTTGTGCGTCTGTCACCTGCATGTTGCGTGGCTTCCTGGTGGTGGCGCTCTTCCCGGCGCGGCTGCTCTCTCCCTGGCTCTTGTTCAGGGGCTGCAGTTCGTACAGTCCGGCCTCGGCGCTGCACTCCGGCTCCACCTTCAGGCCGTCCAGCAGCAGCGCGTCCGGGCGCAGCTTGTGCAGCTCGGACCGAAGCTCCGCCATGTGGATGGACTCCAGACTCGGCTCCGAATAATCCGACCGGAGCTCGGCGTAGTAACACTGCAGGTCCACCTGCTCCGCCTTCAGGTAGTCCAGAGAGTCCGACACCTGGAGGGGGGACGGGGGGGACGGGGGGGACGGGGGGACAGGGGGACGGGGGGGAAAGGGGGGGATGGGGGGGACAGGGGGACGGCAGGGGGGGACGGCGAGGACGGGGGGAACGGGAGGACGGGGGGAACGGGGGGGACAGGTGGGAAGGAGGGACGGGGGGGACGGGGGGGACAGGGGGGAACGGGGGGGACAGGGGGGACGGGGGGGACAGGTGAGGCAGGTATTGATACTTTTTTTGTTATTAAAGCATTTTCAAAATCCCCGCGTACGGCGGAAGGTTCATAAATTACGATATTATTGAGACTTTATCACCAGACTTCAGTTACCGTTACGTCCCAAACAGCGGCTGATCCGGAGCTTGGTCCATATTTGGAAATCTGACCACGAGCGTCATAGTAACGAAAGAGCCAATCAGGAGCCAGGCTGCTGGGGGTAACTCCCGGGAGGCCGTACCTGTGAGATGTAGTCGTACACGGAGCCGGTCTCGTAGTGGGACTTGAACTCGTGATGCTCGGACTTGATGTAGTCCAAACCGCTGATCTCCATCCGGATCTGCTCGTGCGCCAGCTCCGCCGTGGACAGCGGCTGGATGGACGACAGGTCGACCGTCGAGTCCAGGTCCAACTCCTCCGGCTCCGACTTCACGCACGAGAGCAGCGCCAGCGAGCTCAGCGTGGGCGACGGGTCCGAGGTCAGCAGGGCGTCCAGGGGAGGGGCCCCCGAGAGCAGGTCTGTGTCCAGGTCAGCCATCAGGAAACTACGGAAAACTACGGAGACACAGGTCAGCCGTCAGGAAACTACGGAAAACTACGGAGACACAGGTCAGCCGTCAGGAAACTACGGAAAACTACGGAGACGCAGGTCAGCCGTCAGGAAACTCCGGAAAACTACGGAGACGCAGGTCAGCCGTCAGGAAACTACGGAAAACTACGGAGACACAGGTCAGCCGTCAGGAAACTACGGAAAACTACGGAGACACAGGTCAGCCGTCAGGAAACTACGGAAAACTACGGAGACACAGGTCAGCCGTCAGGAAACTACGGAAAACTACGGAGACACAGGTCAGCCATCAGGAAACTACGGAAAACTACGGAGACACAGGTCAGCCATCAGGAAACTACGGAAAACTACGGAGACGCAGGTCAGCCGTCAGGAAACTACGGAAAACTACGGAGACACAGGTCAGCCATCAGGAAAGTACGGAAAACTACGGAGACACAGGTCAGCCGTCAGGAAACTACGGAGACACAGGTCAGCCGTCAGGAAACTACGGAAAACTACGGAGACACAGGTCAGCCGTCAGGAAACTACGGAAAACTACGGAGACACAGGTCAGCCGTCAGGAAACTACGGAAAACTACGGAGACACAGGTCAGCCGTCAGGAAACTACGGAAAACTACGGAGACACAGGTCAGCCGTCAGGAAACTACGGAAAACTACGGAGACACAGGTCAGCCATCAGGAAACTACGGAAAACTACGGAGACACAGGTCAGCCGTCAGGAAACTACGGAAAACTACGGAGACACAGGTCAGCCGTCAGGAAACTACGGAAAACTACGGAGACACAGGTCAGCCGTCAGGAAACTACGGAAAACTACGGAGACACAGGTCAGCCATCAGGAAACTACGGAAAACTACGGAGACGCAGGTCAGCCGTCAGGAAACTACGGAAAACTACGGAGACACAGGTCAGCCATCAGGAAACTACGGAAAACTACGGAGACACAGGTCAGCCGTCAGGAAACTACGGAGACACAGGTCAGCCGTCAGGAAACTACGGAAAACTACGGAGACACAGGTCAGCCGTCAGGAAACTACGGAAAACTCACGGAGACACAGGTCAGCCGTCAGGAAACTACGGAAAACTACGGAGACGCAGGTCAGCCGTCAGGAAACTACGGAAAACTACGGAGACACAGGTCAGCCGTCAGGAAACTACGGAAAACTACGGAGACACAGGTCAGCCGTCAGGAAACTACGGAAAACTACGGAGACACAGGTCAGCCGTCAGGAAACTACGGAAAACTACGGAGACGCAGGTCAGCCGTCAGGAAACTACGGAAAACTACGGAGACACAGGTCAGCCGCCAGGAAACTACGGAAAACTACGGAGACACAGGTCAGCCATCAGGAAAGTACGGAAAACTACGGAGACACAGGTCAGCCGTCAGGAAACTACGGAGACACAGGTCAGCCGTCAGGAAACTACGGAAAACTACGGAGACGCAGGTTAGCCGTCAGGAAACTACGGAAACTACGGAAAACTACGGAGACACAGGTCAGCCGTCAGGAAACTACGGAAAACTACGGAGACACAGGTCAGCCGTCAGGAAACTACGGAAAACTACGGAGACACAGGTCAGCCGTCAGGAAACTACGGAAAACTACGGAGACACAGGTCAGCCGTCAGGAAACTACGGAAAACTACAGAGACACAGGTCAGCCGTCAGGAAACTACGGAAAACTACGGAGACACAGGTCAGCCGCCAGGAAACTACGGAAAACTACGGAGACACAGGTCAGCCGTCAGGAAACTACGGAAAACTACGGAGACACAGGTCAGCCGTCAGGAAACTACGGAGACACAGGTCAGCCGTCAGGAAACTACGGAAAACTACGGAGACACAGGTCAGCCGTCAGGAAACTACGGAAAACTACGGAGACACAGGTCAGCCGTCAGGAAACTACGGAAAACTACGGAGACACAGGTCAGCCGTCAGGAAACTACGGAGACACAGGTCAGCCGTCAGGAAACTACGGAAAACTACGGAGACGCAGGTTAGCCGTCAGGAAACTACGGAAACTACGGAAAACTACGGAGACACAGGTCAGCCGTCAGGAAACTACGGAAAACTACGGAGACACAGGTCAGCCGTCAGGAAACTACGGAAAACTACGGAGACACAGGTCAGCCGTCAGGAAACTACGGAAAACTACGGAGACACAGGTCAGCCGTCAGGAAACTACGGAAAACTACAGAGACACAGGTCAGCCGTCAGGAAACTACGGAAAACTACGGAGACACAGGTCAGCCGCCAGGAAACTACGGAAAACTACGGAGACACAGGTCAGCCATCAGGAAAGTACGGAAAACTACGGAGACACAGGTCAGCCGTCAGGAAACTACGGAGACACAGGTCAGCCGTCAGGAAACTACGGAAAACTACGGAGACGCAGGTTAGCCGTCAGGAAACTACGGAAAACTACGGAGACACAGGTCAGCCGTCGGGAAACTACGGAAAACTACGGAGACACAGGTCAGCCGTCGGGAAACTACGGAAAACTACGGAGACACAGGTCAGCCGTCGGGAAACTACGGAAAACTACGGAGACACAGGTCAGCCGTCGGGAAACTACGGAAAACTACGGAGACACAGGTCAGCCGTCAGGAAACTACGGAAAACTACGGAGACACAGGTCAGCCGTCAGGAAACTACGGAAAACTACGGAGACACAGGTCAGCCGTCAGGAAACTACGGAAAACTACGGAGACACAGGTCAGCCGTCAGGAAACTACGGAAAACTACGGAGACACAGGTCAGCCGTCAGGAAACTACGGAAAACTACGGAGACACAGGTCAGCCGTCAGGAAACTACGGAAAACTACGGAGACACAGGTCAGCCGTCAGGAAACTACGGAAAACTACGGAGACACAGGTCAGCCGTCAGGAAACTACGGAAAACTACGGAGACACAGGTCAGCCGTCAGGAAACTACGGAAAACTACGGAGACACAGGTCAGCCGTCAGGAAACTCTGGAGACAGAAGCAGGTTTGTGCCCAGGTGGATGTGTATAAATCTGTATTATTACTGTTAACACGTCGTAGTAAACTCATCACACCTGTTTTCTCCTCGTTTCTCTGGCGAAACGTTCATTTTAGAGCAGATTTTAAAATCATATTGTTTGTTTTTAAAGCGAAGTCTGGGGGTGAGTCTGGGGGTGAGTCTGGGGGTGAGTCTGGGGGTGAGTCTGGGGGGTGAGTCTGGGGGGTGAGTCTGGGGGTGAGTCTAGGGGTGAGTCTGGGGGGTGAGTCAGGGGGTGAGTCTGGGGGTGAGTCTGGGGTGAGTCTGGGGGGTGAGTCGGGGGGTGAGTCTGGGGGTGAGTCTGGGGGGTGAGTCTGGGGGGTGAGTCGGGGGGTGAGTCTGGGGGTGAGTCTGGGGGGTGAGTCGGGGGGTGAGTCGGGGGTGAGTCGGGGGGTGAGTCGGGGGGGTGAGTCGGGGGTGAGTCTGGGGTGAGTCAGTGGATCAGATTATTATTAAACTCACAGGTCAAACAGGAAGTGCTCCACCGTGTTTCTAAACTCCACCTTCACTAGAATCATTTGGATCATTTCAGTCCTGGAGTCGCCTCGACTGAACTAAAGGGAAAAGGAGAAACTACCACCTGATGACATCACAAGGTGGAACAGAGCGTTTGGAGCTTTGCAGATCGAACAGACGAATAATAACGAGTTCGGCTCTGTGACGTCGTTTAGACTGGACTCTCTCAGGGGATTATGGGTAAAGCATCAGCACTGTACCTGTGAGGGGGCGGAGCCTGAAGGTCAAAGGTCGATCCAACAGCCTGAGGTCAGCACCGGAGCCTGAGGACAGAGACACACTGAGCATGTGCGGAAACACAAGGGGCGACGCGTGGTTCTGTCTGGAGCAACTGCACAGCGACTAAAGGTTCCACACCTGCGACCCCTGACCTCTGACCCCTGACCTCCGACCCCTGACCTCGGAATTCTGACCTTTGACCCCGGAACTCTGACCTCTGACTCTGGAGAGTAACAGGACAAAAACAGGAGAAAAACAGGAGAGTAACAGGAGAGTAACAGGAGAGTAACAGGAGAGTAACAGGAGAGTAACAAGAGAGTAACAAGAGAAAAACAGGAGAAAAACAGGAGAGTAACAGGAGAGTAACAGGAGAGTAACAAGAGAAAAACAGGAGAGTAACAGGAGAAAAACAGGAGAGTAACAGGAGAAAAACAGGAGAAAAACAGGAGAGTAACAGGAGAATAACAGGAGAGTAACAGGAGAACAACAGGAGAAAAACAGGAGAGTAACAGGAGAGTAACAGGAGAGTAACAAGAGAAAAACAGGAGAAAAACAGGAGAGTAACAGGAGAAAAACAGGAGAGTAACAGGAGAAAAACAGGAGAGTAACAGGAGAAAAACAGGAGAAAAACAGGAGAGTAACAGGAGAATAACAGGAGAATAACAGGAGAATAACAGGAGAGTAACAGGAGAATAACAGGAGAATAACAGGAGAACAACAGGAGAACAACAGGAGAAAAACAGGAGAGTAACAGGAGAGTAACAGGAGAGTAAACAGAGAATAACAGGATAACAACAGGAGAGTAAACAGAGAGTAACAGGAGAATAACAGGAGAGTAAACAGAGAATAACAGAAGAATAACAGAAGAATAACAGGAGAATAACAGAAGAGTAACAGGAGAATAACAGGAGAGTAACAGGAGAATAACAGGATAACAACAGGATAACAACAGGAGAATAACAGGAGAGTAAACAGAGAGTAACAGGAGAATAACAGGAGAATAACAGGAGAGTAAACAGAGAATAACAGGAGAATAACAGGAGAGTAAACAGAGAATAACAGGATAACAACAGGAGAGTAAACAGAGAGTAACAGGAGAATAACAGGAGAGCAACAGGATAACAACAGGATAACAACAGGAGAATAACAGGAGAGTAACAGGAGAATAACAGGAGAGTAAACAGAGAGTAACAGGAGAATAACAGGAGAGTAAACAGAGAGTAACAGGAGAATAACAGGAGAATAACAGGAGAGTAAACAGAGAATAACAGGATAACAACAGGAGAGTAAACAGAGAGTAACAGGAGAATAACAGGAGAATAACAGGAGAGTAAACAGAGAATAACAGGATAACAACAGGAGAGTAAACAGAGAATAACAGGAGAATAACAGGAGAATAACAGGAGAACAACAGGAGAACAACAGGAGAACAACAGGAGAATAACAGGATAACAACAGGAGAGTAAACAGAGAGTAACAGGAGAATAACAGGAGAGTAACAGGAGAATAACAGGAGAATAACAGGAGAGTAAACAGAGAATAACAGGAGAGTAACAGGAGAGTAACAGGATAACAACAGGATAACAACAGGAGAATAACAGGAGAGTAACAGGATAACAACAGGATAACAACAGGAGAATAACAGGAGAATAACAGGAGAGTAACAGGAGAATAACAGGAGAGTAACAGGAGAATAACAGGAGAGTAAACAAAGAGTAACAGGAGAATAACAGGAGAATAACAGGAGAGTAAACAGAGAATAACAGGATAACAACAGGAGAGTAAACAGAGAGTAACAGGAGAATAACAGGAGAGTAACAGGAGAATAACAGGAGAATAACAGGAGAGTAACAGGAGAATAACAGGAGAGTAACAGGAGAGTAACAGGAGAATAACAGGAGAATAACAGGAGAACAACAGGAGAATAACAGGAGAATAACAGGAGAATAACAGGATAACAACAGGAGAATAACAGGAGAGTAACAGGAGAATAACAGGAGAGTAACAGGAGAGTAACAGGAGAATAACAGGAGAGTAACAGGAGAGTAACAGGAGAATAACAGGAGAGTAAACAGAGAGTAACAGGAGAATAACAGGAGAGTAACAGGAGAATAACAGGAGAATAACAGGAGAACAACAGGAGAACAACAGGAGAATAACAGGAGAGTAACAGGAGAGTAACAGGAGAATAACAGGAGAATAACAGGAAAATAACAGGAGAGTAACAGGAGAATAACAGGAGAATAACAGGAGAGTAACAGGAGAAAAACAGGAGAAAAACAGGAGAATAACAGGAGAGTAACAGGAGAAGAACAGGAGAGTAAACAGAGAGTAACAGGAGAATAACAGGAGAATAACAGGAGAGTAAACAGAGAGTAACAGGAGAATAACAGGAGAGTAAACAGAGAATAACAGGAGAATAACAGGAGAGTAACAGGAGAATAACAGGAGAATAACAGGAGAGTAAACAGAGAATAACAGGAGAATAACAGGAGAGTAACAGGAGAATAACAGGAGAATAACAGGAGAGTAAACAGAGAATAACAGGAGAATAACAGGAGAGTAAACAGAGAGTAACAGGAGAATAACAGGAGAGTAAACAGAGAGTAACAGAATAACAACAGGAGAGTAAACAGAGAGTAACAGGCGAATAACAGGAGAATAACAGGAGAGTAAACAGAGAGTAACAGGAGAATAACAGGAGAGTAAACAGAGAGTAACAGGATAACAACAGGAGAGTAAACAGAGAGTAACAGGCGAATAACAGGAGAATAACAGGAGAGTAAACAGAGAGTAACAGGAGAATAACAGGAGAGTAAACAGAGAGTAACAGGAGAATAACAGGAGAGTAAACAGAGAGTAACAGGAGAATACCAGGAGAATAACAGGAGAGTAAACAGAGAATAACAGGAGAGTAACAGGAGAACAACAGGAGAATAACAGGAGAGTAAACAGAGAGTAACAGGAGAATAACAGGAGAATAACAGGAGAGTAAACAGAGAGTAACAGGAGAATAACAGGAGAATAACAGGAGAGTAAACAGAGAATAACAGGAGAATAACAGGAGAGTAAACAGAGAGTAACAGGAGAATAACAGGAGAGTAAACAGAGAGTAACAGGAGAATAACAGGAGAATAACAGGAGAGTAAACAGAGAGTAACAGGAGAATAACAGGAGAGTAAACAGAGAATAACAGGAGAATAACAGGAGAGTAACAGGATAACAACAGGAGAATAACAGGAGAGTAAACAGAGAATAACAGGAGAATAACAGGAGAGTAAACAGAGAATAACAGGAGAATAACAGGAGAGTAAACAGAGAATAACAGGATAACAACAGGAGAGTAAACAGAGAGTAACAGGAGAATAACAGGATAACAACAGGAGAGTAAACAGAGAGTAACAGAAGAATAACAGGAGAGCAACAGGATAACAACAGAAGAACAACAGGAGAATAACAGGATAACAACAGGAGAGTAAACAGAGAATAACAGGAGAATAACAGGAGAGTAACAGGAGAATAACAGGAGAGTAAACAGAGAGTAACAGGAGAATAACAGGAGAGTAAACAGAGAGTAACAGGAGAATAACAGGAGAGTAAACAGAGAGTAACAGGAGAATAACAGGAGAATAACAGGAGAGTAAACAGAGAATAACAGGATAACAACAGGAGAGTAAACAGAGAGTAACAGGAGAATAACAGGAGAGTAAACAGAGAATAACAGAAGAATAACAGAAGAATAACAGGAGAATAACAGAAGAGTAACAGGAGAATAACAGGAGAGTAACAGGAGAGTAAACAGAGAGTAACAGGAGAATAACAGGAGAATAACAGGAGAGTAAACAGAGAATAACAGGAGAATAACAGGAGAATAACAGGAGAGTAAACAGAGAATAACAGGAGAATAACAGGAGAGTAAACAGAGAATAACAGGATAACAACAGGAGAGTAAACAGAGAGTAACAGGAGAATAACAGGAGAGCAACAGGATAACAACAGAAGAACAACAGGAGAATAACAGGATAACAACAGGAGAGTAAACAGAGAATAACAGAAGAATAACAGGAGAGCAACAGGATAACAACAGAAGAACAACAGGAGAGTAACAGGATAACAACAGGATAACAACAGGAGAATAAACAGAGAGTAACAGGAGAATAACAGGAGAGTAAACAGAGAATAACAGAAGAATAACAGGAGAGTAACAGGATAACAACAGGATAACAACAGGAGAATAAACAGAGAGTAACAGGATAACAACAGGAGAGTAAACAGAGAGTAACAGGATAACAACAGGAGAGTAAACAGAGAATAACAGGAGAATAACAGGAGAGTAAACAGAGAGTAACAGGATAACAACAGGAGAGTAAACAGAGAGTAACAGGAGAATAACAGGATAACAACAGGAGAGTAAACAGAGAGTAACAGGAGAATAACAGGAGAGTAACAGGAGAATAACAGGAGAGTAAACAGAGAGTAACAGGAGAATAACAGGAGAATAACAGGAGAATAACAGGAGAATAACAGGAGAGTAAACAGAGAATAACAGGATAACAACAGGAGAGTAAACAGAGAATAACAGGATAACAACAGGAGAGTAAACAGAGAGTAACAGGAGAATAACAGGAGAGTAAACAGAGAATAACAGGAGAATAACAGGAGAGTAAACAGAGAATAACAGGATAACAACAGGAGAGTAAACAGAGAGTAACAGGAGAATAACAGGAGAGTAAACAGAGAGTAACAGGATAACAACAGGAGAGTAAACAAAGAGTAACAGGCGAATAACAGGAGAATAACAGGAGAGTAAACAGAGAGTAACAGGAGAATAACAGGAGAGTAAACAGAGAGTAACAGGAGAATAACAGGAGAGTAAACAGAGAGTAACAGGAGAATACCAGGAGAGTAACAGGAGAGTAAACAGAGAGTAACAGGAGAATAACAGGAGAGTAACAGCAGAATAACAGGAGAGTAAACAGAGAGTAACAGGAGAATAACAGGAGAATAACAGGAGAGTAAACAGAGAGTAACAGAAGAATAACAGGAGAGTAACAGGAGAGTAAACAGAGAGTAACAGGAGAATAACAGGAGAGTAACAGCAGAATAACAGGAGAGTAACAGGAGAGTAACAGGAGAATAACAGGAGAGTAACAGGAGAATAACAGGAGAGTAACAGAAGAATAACAGGAGAGTAACAGGAGAGTAAACAGAGAGTAACAGGAGAAAAACAGGAGAAAAACAGGAGAGTAACAGGAGAGTAACAGGAGAATAACAGGAGAGTAACAGCAGAATAACAGGAGAGTAAACAGAGAGTAACAGGAGAATAACAGGAGAGTAACAGGAGAATAACAGGATAACAACAGGAGAACAACAGGATAACAACAGGAGAGTAAACAGAGAGTAACAGGAGAATAACAGGAGAGTAAACAGAGAATAACAGGAGAATAACAGGAGAGTAAACAGAGAGTAACAGGATAACAACAGGAGAGTAAACAGAGAGTAACAGGAGAATAACAGGATAACAACAGGAGAGTAAACAGAGAGTAACAGGAGAATAACAGGAGAGTAAACAGAGAGTAACAGGATAACAACAGGAGAGTAAACAGAGAGTAACAGGAGAATAACAGGATAACAACAGGAGAGTAAACAGAGAGTAACAGGAGAATAACAGGAGAGTAAACAGAGAGTAACAGGATAACAACAGGAGAGTAAACAGAGAGTAACAGGAGAATAACAGGATAACAACAGGAGAGTAAACAGAGAGTAACAGGAGAATAACAGGAGAGTAAACAGAGAGTAACAGGATAACAACAGGAGAGTAAACAGAGAGTAACAGGAGAATAACAGGATAACAACAGGAGAGTAAACAGAGAGTAACAGGAGAATAACAGGAGAGTAAACAGAGAGTAACAGGATAACAACAGGAGAGTAAACAGAGAGTAACAGGAGAATACCAGGAGAATAACAGGAGAGTAAACAGAGAATAACAGGAGAGTAACAGGAGAACAACAGGAGAATAACAGGAGAGTAAACAGAGAGTAACAGGAGAATAACAGGAGAATAACAGGAGAGTAAACAGAGAGTAACAGGAGAATAACAGGAGAGTAAACAGAGAGTAACAGGAGAATAACAGGAGAGTAAACAGAGAGTAACAGGAGAATAACAGGAGAGTAAACAGAGAGTAACAGGAGAATAACAGGAGAATAACAGGAGAGTAAACAGAGAGTAACAGGAGAATAACAGGAGAGTAAACAGAGAGTAACAGGAGAATAACAGGAGAATAACAGGAGAGTAACAGGAGAGTAAACAGAGAATAACAGGATAACAACAGGAGAGTAAACAGAGAGTAACAGGATAACAACAGGAGAGTAAACAGAGAATAACAGGAGAATAACAGGAGAGTAAACAGAGAGTAACAGGAGAATAACAGGAGAGTAAACAGAGAGTAACAGGAGAATAACAGGAGAATAACAGGAGAGTAAACAGAGAGTAACAGGAGAATAACAGGAGAGTAAACAGAGAATAACAGGAGAATAACAGGAGAGTAAACAGAGAATAACAGGAGAATAACAGGAGAGTAAACAGAGAGTAACAGGATAACAACAGGAGAGTAAACAGAGAATAACAGGAGAATAACAGGAGAGTAAACAGAGAGTAACAGGATAACAACAGGAGAGTAAACAGAGAGTAACAGGAGAATAACAGGATAACAACAGGAGAGTAAACAGAGAGTAACAGGAGAATAACAGGAGAGTAAACAGAGAGTAACAGGAGAATAACAGGAGAGTAAACAGAGAGTAACAGGAGAATAACAGGAGAATAACAGGAGAGTAACAGGAGAGTAAACAGAGAATAACAGGATAACAACAGGAGAGTAAACAGAGAGTAACAGGAGAATAACAGGAGAGTAAACAGAGAATAACAGGAGAATAACAGGAGAGTAAACAGAGAATAACAGGATAACAACAGGAGAGTAAACAGAGAGTAACAGGATAACAACAGGAGAGTAAACAGAGAGTAACAGGAGAATAACAGGAGAATAACAGGAGAGTAAACAGAGAATAACAGGATAACAACAGGAGAGTAAACAGAGAGTAACAGGAGAATAACAGGAGAGTAAACAGAGAGTAACAGGAGAATAACAGGAGAATAACAGGAGAGTAACAGAATAATCTGCTCCTTTTTCCTCTAAAAATGCTTCACAGACTTAATCCACAGAATGAAGATGTAAAAGTGCTTAGAACAGTTATTTCTTCATGTCGTCTGCACTGAAACGGAGCAAAGGATCATGGTCTATGTAGTTCCCTCTATTTTGTTTTTTTTTTAAGCTATTTCTGCATCAGAACTGTTCATTTAAGCAAAGAGACTTGGGATTCCAGATATTGTGATGCTCCAGATTATTGTGACACCTTTGACCAAATAATCTGGTGTGATTTACCTTATTGTTACGCCCCTGGTGTTTCTATTACTGCAGAACTACTAACAGGTTATAAGTAAACACTGATCTCTAGAACTCCTGTGTGTTTGATTTTACAGGATGCTCCAGGATGAGGCCAGAGCAGCAGAACAGAACCCCGGACATGAAGCGGTGTTGCAGTTTACAGAGGTTCTGTTCGGTCCGGCAGAGCTGCAGATGTGCACAGCTGCAGAACCCACTAAACCCCGGTAAACCCTGTCCCTGCCCCGGGCCTGGACCCCTCTGCCCCGGGCCTGGACCCCGTCTGGACCCCGTCTGGACCCCGTCTGGACCCGGGCCGCTCGGTCCCGCCGCTGCCATGTCTCAGTACCAGCCGGTGGCCATCTTGTTTTGTGAAGCTAACGGGCGCTAGCCTCGGTGTTGTCGGCCCGGGGGTGAGGGGGACGCGGGCACAGAGAGGCGAGTTCCGGGGAACAGTGTCCGGGGGTTCGGGACGGAGGGTGGGAGCGGGTCAGAGAGGAGCCCACGCCCCGCGCAGAGGCTCTATCTGCGGGTCAGTGCGGCGGAAGAGCGGGGAGATGCTAATGGAGCTAACGGGGACCCGGTGTTCTGATGAAAGATGCACCCGAGTGAAAAACGGACCGAAACTAACCGAGATTTCAATTCAATTAATTTTTGTAGCGCCCAAAATCGCAACAACAGTGCCTCTAAGGGCGTTCCGAGATTTACCCCCAAACCCCACATTTACCCCCAAACCCCACATTTACCCCCAAACCCCACATTTACCCCAGAAACACACCTGAAAGTCCAACTAAAGTCACATCCTGTTTGTTTGTGGTTCTGAAGTGTTCTCAGGTTCTGTTTGTTCGGGTTCCAGCAGCAGCAGAACATCTGAGACAAACTTCACTTTGACTTCCCCAAAAACACTGAGACCAGAACCAGAACCAGAACCAGAACCAGAACCTGCCCCGCACCGAGAGACACTGGGGGAACTGTTTTAGTGCTCTAAAGGTTCTAACTGTTCTGACCCCGGTTAACTCCGGTCACACTGGGTCCTCACCGGGACAGAACTGTTTCAGATGCACAAAGATTCACGGTAAAACTCCGTTAACCCGGTAAAACCCAAACGGGTTTGTCCCGCAGAGGCTCCCGCAGCCTCCGGTCAGTCTCAGCCTCTGACCGGGGCCGGAGCTCAGACCCAGAGTCGGGTGCGGGTCCCCGGGTTCTGCTCCAGGTGCTCCCGGTGCAGACTCCCAGGAGCCGCATCCCGCTGCACATCTGGCTCCTCCGGCTCCTCCGGCGCGTGCACAGGTGCAGATGTGAGTCCGGTGCACGGGCACGCGCGTAACACCTGGACGCGCTCGCGGAGGCGCCGTTAGCTTTAGCCCCGGTGCAGAGCGCGGGGTCCGGGGTCCAGCGCGGCTCCAGCGGGGCGGAGTGCGCGGAGCATCGGCCACAGGGAGACACGGAGCCCGGGGAGCGGGAACCGCCAAACCCGAGCTGCGGTTTAGCATCCGGGAAAAGCGCGAGGGACGCGGGGGCACGGAGCCGTTAGCCGCCGTGTTTACATTACCGAGGCCCGGGCGAAGGGACGCGGGGTCCCGGGAGCGCGGACACCCGAGGCCCGGTGCATCCGCGCGGAGACCCGAGGGGAGGACCGGGGACTTTACCTGCCGTTCCTCCGGTTCATGGCGCCTCTGCCCGCTGCTGTAGTCCGCCGGAGCCGCCACGTCCACCGGCCTGTCCGCTCCTCCTCCACCGGCCTGTCCGCTCCTCCTCCTCCGCTCCTCCTCCACCGGCCTGTCCGCTCCTCCTCCTCCGCTCCTCCTCCTCCACTTTCTCCTTTCCACTCTTTCCTTAGGTCCCTCCTTCCCTCCCTCTTTCCTTAGGTCCTTCCCTCCTTTCCTCCCTCCTTCTGTGAGGAAAGGTGCGTTTCCATGGTAACGCTGTGTCCACGTCACGCGCGGGCACGCTCACGTACAGTCCGCGCACGGATCACGGGCGCGCGCGGCTCTTTGTTCTGTTTCGGACTAAAGTTCTGCACAAAACCTGGAGCAACTCTGGAGGCTCAGGCCCGGTCCAGAGCTGCGGGTCCAGAACTGCGGGTCCAGAACTGCGGGTCCAGAACTGCGGGTCCAGAACTGCGGGTCCAGAGCTGCGGGTCCAGAACTGCGGGTCCAGAACTGCGGGTCTAGAGCTGCGGGTCCAGAACTGCGGGTCTAGAACTGCGGGTCCAGAACTGCGGGTCCAGAACTGCGGGTCTAGAGCTGCGGGTCCAGAACTGCGGGTCCAGAACTGTGGGTCTAGAGCTGCGGGTCCAGAGCTGCGGGTCCAGAGCTGCGGGTCCAGAGCTGCGGGTCCAGAACTGCGGGTCCAGAACTGCGGGTCCAGAGCTGCGGGTCCAGAGCTGCGGGTCTAGAGCTGCGGGTCCAGAGCTGCGGGTCCAGAGCTGCGGGTCTAGAACTGCGGGTCTAGAACTGCGGGTCCAGAACTGCGGGTCCAGAACTGCGGGTCCAGAGCTGCGGGTCCAGAGCTGCGGGTCCAGAACTGCGGGTCCAGAGCTGCGGGTCCAGAACTGCGGGTCCAGAGCTGCGGGTCCAGAACTGCGGGTCCAGAACTGCGGGTCCAGAGCTGCGGGTCCAGAGCTGCGGGTCCAGAACTGCGGGTCTAGAACTGCGGGTCTAGAACTGCGGGTCCAGAACTGCGGGTCCAGAACTGCGGGTCTAGAACTGCGGGTCCAGAGCTGCGGGTCCAGAGCTGCGGGTCTAGAACTGCGGGTCCAGAACTGCGGGTCCAGAACTGCGGGTCTAGAACTGCGGGTCCAGAACTGCGGGTCCAGAGCTGCGGGTCCAGAGCTGCGGGTCCAGAACTGCGGGTCCAGAACTGCGGGTCTAGAACTGCGGGTCCAGAACTGCGGGTCCAGAACTGCGGGTCCAGAACTGCGGGTCCAGAGCTGCGGGTCCAGAGCTGCGGGTCCAGAACTGCGGGTCCAGAACTGCGGGTCCAGAACTGCGGGTCTAGAACTGCGGGTCTAGAGCTGCGGGTCCAGAACTGCGGGTCCAGAACTGCGGGTCTAGAACTGCGGGTCCAGAACTGCGGGTCTAGAACTGCGGGTCTAGAGCTGCGGGTCCAGAACTGCGGGTCCAGAACTGCGGGTCTAGAACTGCGGGTCTAGAGCTGCGGGTCCAGAACTGCGGGTCCAGAACTGCGGGTCTAGAACTGCGGGTCCAGAACTGCGGGTCCAGAACTGCGGGTCCAGAGCTGCGGGTCCAGAGCTGCGGGTCCAGAACTGCGGGTCCAGAACTGCGGGTCCAGAACTGCGGGTCTAGACCTGCGGGTCCAGAGCTGCGGGTCCAGAACTGCGGGTCCAGAGCTGCGGGTCCAGAGCTGCGGGTCCAGAGCTGCGGGTCTAGAACTGCGGGTCTAGAGCTGCGGGTCTAGAACTGCGGGTCTAGAACTGCGGGTCCAGAACTGCGGGTCCAGAACTGCGGGTCCAGAGCTGCGGGTCCAGAGCTGCGGGTCTAGAGCTCCGGGTCTAGAACTGCGGGTCTAGAACTGCGGGTCTAGAACTGCGGGTCCAGAACTGCGGGTCCAGAACTGCGGGTCCAGAGCTGCGGGTCCAGAGCCGTGGGTCAGTGCGGCGCTGTGTCTTTGAGCAAGACACTTCCCCCAGCTTCATGTTTCAAACCCTCTGCATTTGACCCAAACCCGGAGCCACATTCAGAAAACTGAACGTTAAATTGTGCCTAAATGTGCTCGGCGTCTGAGCTCAGATCTTCTCAAACAGCAGCAGGTTCCTCAGGGCAAACGAGGCCCCGAGCTGCAGGAGGAACAGGGAGACGCTTCAGGCACAGGCAGAACATGCAAACGCAACAGAGAAATAAGCCTGAGAAACAGGACCCTGTGACTGTGAGGAGAGTTTCCTTCTGCAGCACCTGAACCACGAGCCACGACTCGTTTATATCGATTATTAAATTTACCTTTAGAGTCGTATTTACAGAGTGTGGAGTGAATAAAGATGATATATAAATATAAACGTATATAAATCTAATATATTGATGATGTAACAGGACTTTATATAAATATAAATCATATAAATCTAATATATTGATGATGTAACAGGACTTTATATAAATATAAATCATATAAATCTAATATATTGATGATGTAACAGGACTTTATATAAATATAAATCATATAAATCTAATATATTGATGATGTAACAGGACTTTATATAAATATAAATCATATAAATCTAATATATTGATGATGTAACAGGACTTTATATAAATATAAATCATATAAATCTAATATATTGATGATGTAACAGGACTTTATATAAATATAAATCATATAAATCTAATATATTGATCATGTAACAGGACTTTATATAAATATAAATCATAAATCTAATATATTGATGATGTAACAGGACTTTATATAAATATAAATCATGTAAATCTAATATATTGATGATGTAACAGGACTTTATATAAATATAAATCATATAAATCTAATATATTGATGATGTAACAGGACTTTATATAAAAATAAATCATATAAATAATATAAATCTAATATATTGATCATGTAACAGGACTTTATATAAATATAAATCATATAAATCTAATATATTGATCATGTAACAGGACTTTATATAAATATAAATCATATAAATCTAATATATTGATCATGTAACAGGACTTTATATAAATATAAATAATATAAATCTAATATATTGATCATGTAACAGGACTTTATATAAATATAAATAATATAAATCTAATATATTGATCATGTAACAGGACTTTATATAAATATAAATAATATAAATCTAATATATTGATCATGTAACAGGACTTTATATAAATATAAATCATATAAATAATATAAATCTAATATATTGATCATGTAACAGGACTTTATATAAATATAAATAATATAAATCTAATATATTGATCATGTAACAGGACTTTATATAAATATAAATAATATAAATCTAATATATTGATCATGTAACAGGACTTTATATAAATATAAATAATATAAATCTAATATATTGATCATGTAACGGGACTTTATATAAATATAAATAATATAAATCTAATATATTGATCATGTAACAGGACTTTATATAAATATAAATCATATAAATCTAATATATTGATGATGTAACAGGACTTTATATAAATATAAATCATATAAATCTAATATATTGATGATGTAACAGGACTTTATATAAATATAAATAATATAAATCTAATATATTGATCATGTAACGGGACTTTATATAAATATAAATAATATAAATCTAATATATTGATCATGTAACGGGACTTTATATAAATATAAATAATATAAATCTAATATATTGATCATGTAACGGGACTTTATATAAATATAAATCATATAAATCTAATATATTGATCATGTAACAGGACTTTATATAAATATAAATAATATAAATCTAATATATTGATCATGTAACAGGAGTTTATATAAATATAAATAATATAAATCTAATATATTGATCATGTAACAGGACTTTATATAAATATAAATCATATAAATCTAATATATTGATCATGTAACAGGACTTTATGTAAATATAAATCATATAAATCTAATATATTGATCATGTAACAGGACTTTATATAAATATAAATCATATAAATCTAATATATTGATGATGTAACAGGACTTTATATAAATATAAATCATATAAATCTAATATATTGATGATGTAACAGGACTTTATATAAATATAAATCATATAAATAATATAAATCTAATATATTGATCATGTAACAGGACTTTATATAAATATAAATCATATAAATCTAATATATTGATGATGTAACAGGACTTTATATAAATATAAATAATATAAATCTAATATATTGATCATGTAACAGGACTTTATGTAAATATAAATCATATAAATCTAATATATTGATCATGTAACGGGACTTTATATAAATATAAATAATATAAATCTAATATATTGATCATGTAACAGGACTTTATATAAATATAAATCATATAAATCTAATATATTGATCATGTAACAGGACTTTATATAAATATAAATCATATAAATCTAATATATTGATCATGTAACGGGACTTTATATAAATATAAATCATATAAATAATATAAATCTAATATATTGATGATGTAACAGGACTTTATATAAATATAAATCATATAAATCTAATATACTGATGATGTAACAGGACTTTATATAAATAATATAAATCTAATATATTGATGATGTAACAGGACTTTATATAAATAATATAAATCAAATATATTGATGATGTAACAGGACTTTATATAAATATAAATCATATAAATCTAATATATTGATCATGTAACAGGACTTTATATAAATATAAATCATATAAATCTAATATATTGATGATGTAACAGGACTTTATATAAATATAAATAATATAAATCTAATATATTGATGATGTAACAGGACTTTATATAAATATAAATAATATAAATCTAATATATTGATCATGTAACAGGACTTTATATAAATATAAATCATATAAATCTAATATATTGATCATGTAACAGGACTTTATATAAATATAAATCATATAAATCTAATATATTGATCATGTAACAGGACTTTATATAAAAATAAATCATATAAATCTAATATATTGATCATGTAACAGGACTTTATATAAATATAAATCATATAAATCTAATATATTGATCATGTAACAGGACTTTATATAAATATAAATCATATAAATCTAATATATTGATCATGTAACAGGACTTTATATAAATATAAATCATATAAATCTAATATATTGATGATGTAACAGGACTTTATATAAATATAAATCATATAAATAATATAAATCTAATATATTGATCATGTAACAGGACTTTATATAAATATAAATCATATAAATCTAATATATTGATGATGTAACAGGACTTTATATAAATATAAATAATATAAATCTAATATATTGATGATGTAACAGGACTTTATATAAATATAAATCATATAAATCTAATATATTGATGATGTAACAGGACTTTATATAAATATAAATCATATAAATCTAATATATTGATCATGTAACGGGACTTTATATAAATATAAATCATATAAATCTAATATATTGATCATGTAACAGGACTTTATATAAATATAAATAATATAAATAATATAAATCTAATAATATAAATCTAATTGATCATGTAGGACTTTATATAAACTTTATATAAATCTAATATATTGATCATACTTTATATAAATATAAATCATATAAATCTAATATATTGATCATGTAACAGGACTTTATATAAATATAAATCATATAAATCTAATATATTGATCATGTAACAGGACTTTATATAAATATAAATCATATAAATAATATAAATCTAATATATTGATGATGTAACGGGACTTTATATAAATATAAATCATATAAATCTAATATATTGATGATGTAACAGGACTTTATATAAATATAAATCATATAAATCTAATATATTGATCATGTAACAGGACTTTATATAAATATAAATAATATAAATCTAATATATTGATCATGTAACAGGACTTTATATAAATATAAATCATATAAATCTAATATATTGATCATGTAACAGGACTTTATATAAATATAAATCATATAAATCTAATATATTGATCATGTAACAGGACTTTATATAAATATAAATCATATAAATCTAATATATTGATCATGTAACAGGACTTTATATAAATATAAATCATATAAATCTAATATATTGATGATGTAACAGGACTTTATATAAATATAAATAATATAAATCTAATATATTGATGATGTAACAGGACTTTATATAAATATAAATCATATAAATCTAATATATTGATCATGTAACAGGACTTTATATAAATATAAATCATATAAATCTAATATATTGATGATGTAACAGGACTTTATATAAATATAAATAATATAAATCTAATATATTGATGATGTAACAGGACTTTATATAAATAATATAAATCTAATATATTGATGATGTAACAGGACTTTATATAAATATAAATCATATAAATCTAATATATTGATGATGTAACAGGACTTTATATAAATATAAATCATATAAATCTAATATATTGATCATGTAACAGGACTTTATATAAATATAAATCATATAAATAATATAAATCTAATATATTGATGATGTAACGGGACTTTATATAAATATAAATCATATAAATCTAATATATTGATGATGTAACAGGACTTTATATAAATATAAATAATATAAATCTAATATATTGATCATGTAACGGGACTTTATATAAATATAAATAATATAAATCTAATATATTGATCATGTAACAGGACTTTATATAAATATAAATCATATAAATCTAATATATTGATCATGTAACAGGACTTTATATAAATATAAATCATATAAATCTAATATATTGATCATGTAACAGGACTTTATATAAATATAAATAATATAAATCTAATATATTGATCATGTAACAGGACTTTATATAAATATAAATAATATAAATCTAATATATTGATCATGTAACGGGACTTTATATAAATATAAATCATATAAATCTAATATATTGATCATGTAACAGGACTTTATATAAATCATATAAATCTAATATATTGATCATGTAACAGGACTTTATATAAATATAAATCATATAAATCTAATATATTGATCATGTAACAGGACTTTATATAAATATAAATCATATAAATCTAATATATTGATCATGTAACAGGACTTTATATAAATATAAATCATATAAATCTAATATATTGATCATGTAACAGGACTTTATATAAATATAAATAATATAAATCTAATATATTGATCATGTAACAGGACTTTATATAAATATAAATCTAATATATTGATCATGTAACAGGACTTTATATAAATATAAATCATATAAATCTAATATATTGATGATGTAACAGGACTTTATATAAATATAAATCATATAAATCTAATATATTGATGATGTAACAGGACTTTATATAAATATAAATCATATAAATAATATAAATCTAATATATTGATCATGTAACAGGACTTTATATAAATATAAATCATATAAATCTAATATACTGATCATGTAACAGGACTTTATATAAATATAAATCATATAAATCTAATATATTGATCATGTAACAGGACTTTATATAAATATAAATAATATAAATCTAATATATTGATGATGTAACAGGACTTTATATAAATATAAATCATATAAATCTAATATATTGATCATGTAACAGGACTTTATATAAATATAAATCATATAAATCTAATATATTGATGATGTAACAGGACTTTATATAAATATAAATAATATAAATCTAATATATTGATCATGTAACAGGACTTTATATAAATCATATAAATCTAATATATTGATCATGTAACAGGACTTTATATAAATATAAATAATATAAATCTAATATATTGATCATGTAACAGGACTTTATATAAATATAAATCATATAAATCTAATATATTGATCATGTAACAGGACTTTATATAAATATAAATCATATAAATCTAATATATTGATCATGTAACAGGACTTTATATAAATATAAATCATATAAATCTAATATATTGATGATGTAACAGGACTTTATATAAATATAAATAATATAAATCTAATATATTGATGATGTAACAGGACTTTATATAAATATAAATCATATAAATCTAATATATTGATGATGTAACAGGACTTTATATAAATATAAATCATATAAATCTAATATATTGATCATGTAACGGGACTTTATATAAATATAAATCATATAAATCTAATATATTGATCATGTAACAGGACTTTATATAAATATAAATCATATAAATCTAATATATTGATCATGTAACAGGACTTTATATAAATATAAATAATATAAATCTAATATATTGATCATGTAACAGGACTTTATATAAATATAAATCATATAAATCTAATATATTGATCATGTAACAGGACTTTATATAAATATAAATCATATAAATCTAATATATTGATCATGTAACAGGACTTTATATAAATATAAATCATATAAATCTAATATATTGATCATGTAACAGGACTTTATATAAATATAAATCATATAAATCTAATATATTGATCATGTAACAGGACTTTATATAAATATAAATCATATAAATCTAATATATTGATCATGTAACAGGACTTTATATAAATATAAATAATATAAATCTAATATATTGATCATGTAACAGGACTTTATATAAATATAAATCATATAAATCTAATATATTGATGATGTAACAGGACTTTATATAAATATAAATAATATAAATCTAATATATTGATGATGTAACAGGACTTTATATAAATATAAATCATATAAATCTAATATATTGATGATGTAACAGGACTTTATATAAATATAAATAATATAAATCTAATATATTGATCATGTAACAGGACTTTATATAAATATAAATCATATAAATAATATAAATCTAATATATTGATCATGTAACAGGACTTTATATAAATATAAATCATATAAATCTAATATATTGATCATGTAACAGGACTTTATATAAATATAAATAATATAAATCTAATATATTGATCATGTAACAGGACTTTATATAAATATAAATAATATAAATCTAATATATTGATCATGTAACAGGACTTTATATAAATATAAATCATATAAATCTAATATATTGATCATGTAACGGGACTTTATATAAATAATATAAATCTAATATATTGATCATGTAACAGGACTTTATATAAATATAAATCATATAAATCTAATATATTGATGATGTAACAGGACTTTATATAAATATAAATAATATAAATCTAATATATTGATGATGTAACAGGACTTTATATAAATATAAATAATATAAATCTAATATATTGATCATGTAACAGGACTTTATATAAATATAAATAATATAAATCTAATATATTGATCATGTAACAGGACTTTATATAAATATAAATCATATAAATCTAATATATTGATCATGTAACGGGACTTTATATAAATATAAATCATATAAATCTAATATATTGATCATGTAACAGGACTTTATATAAATATAAATCATATAAATAATATAAATCTAATATATTGATGATCATGTAACAGGACTTTATATAAATATAAATCATATAAATAATATAAATCTAATATATTGATGATGTAACAGGACTTTATATAAATATAAATAATATAAATCTAATATATTGATGATGTAACAGGACTTTATATAAATATAAATAATATAAATCTAATATATTGATGATGTAACAGGACTTTATATAAATATAAATCATATAAATCTAATATATTGATGATGTAACAGGACTTTATATAAATATAAATCATATAAATCTAATATATTGATGATGTAACAGGACTTTATATAAATATAAATAATATAAATCTAATATATTGATGATGTAACAGGACTTTATATAAATATAAATAATATAAATCTAATATATTGATGATGTAACAGGACTTTATATAAATATAAATCATATAAATAATATAAATCTAATATATTGATGATGTAACAGGACTTTATATAAATATAAATAATATAAATCTAATATATTGATCATGTAACAGGACTTTATATAAATATAAATCATATAAATCTAATATATTGATCATGTAACAGGACTTTATATAAATATAAATCATATAAATCTAATATATTGATCATGTAACAGGACTTTATATAAATATAAATAATATAAATCTAATATATTGATGATGTAACGGGACTTTATATAAATATAAATAATATAAATCTAATATATTGATGATGTAACGGGACTTTATATAAATATAAATCATATAAATCTAATATATTGATGATGTAACAGGACTTTATATAAATAATATAAATCTAATATATTGATGTAACAGGACTTTATATAAATATAAATCATATAAATCTAATATATTGATGATGTAACAGGACTTTATATAAATATAAATCATAAATGTGTATATATCATGTAACATGACTTTATATAAATATAAATAATATAAATCTAATATATTGATCATGTAACAGGACTTTATATAAATATAAATCATATAAATCTAATATATTGATGATGTAACAGGACTTTATATAAATATAAATCATATAAATCTAATATATTGATCATGTAACAGGACTTTATATAAATATAAATAATATAAATCTAATATATTGATGATACTGGACTTTATATAAATATAAATAATATAAATCTAATATATTGATGATGTAACAGGACTATATAAATATAAATAATATAAATCTAATATATTGATGATGTAACAGGACTTTATATAAATATAAATCATATAAATCTAATATATTGATGATGTAACAGGACTTTATATAAATATAAATCATATAAATCTAATATATTGATGATGTAACAGGACTTTATATAAATATAAATAATATAAATCTAATATATTGATGATGTAACAGGACTTTATATAAATATAAATCATATAAATCTAATATATTGATGATGTAACAGGACTTTATATAAATATAAATCATATAAATCTAATATATTGATCATGTAACAGGACTTTATATAAATATAAATCATATAAATCTAATATATTGATCATGTAACAGGACTTTATATAAATATAAATAATATAAATCTAATATATTGATCATGTAACAGGACTTTATATAAATATAAATCATATAAATCTAATATATTGATCATGTAACAGGACTTTATATAAATATAAATCATATAAATCTAATATATTGATGATGTAACAGGACTTTATATAAATATAAATCATATAAATCTAATATATTGATGATGTAACAGGACTTTATATAAATATAAATAATATAAATCTAATATATTGATCATGTAACAGGACTTTATATAAATATAAATCATATAAATCTAATATATTGATCATGTAACAGGACTTTATATAAATATAAATCATATAAATCTAATATATTGATGATGTAACAGGACTTTATATAAATATAAATCATATAAATCTAATATATTGATGATGTAACAGGACTTTATATAAATATAAATCATATAAATCTAATATATTGATCATGTAACAGGACTTTATATAAATATAAATAATATAAATCTAATATATTGATGATGTAACAGGACTTTATATAAATATAAATCATATAAATCTAATATATTGATGATGTAACAGGACTTTATATAAATATAAATCATATAAATCTAATATATTGATGATGTAACAGGACTTTATATAAATATAAATCATATAAATCTAATATATTGATCATGTAACGGACTTTATATAAATATAAATAATATAAATCTAATATATTGATCATGTAACAGGACTTTATATAAATATAAATCATATAAATCTAATATATTGATGATGTAACAGGACTTTATATAAATATAAATAATATAAATCTAATATATTGATCATGTAACAGGACTTTATATAAATATAAATAATATAAATCTAATATATTGATGATGTAACAGGACTTTATATAAATATAAATCATATAAATCTAATATATTGATGATGTAACAGGACTTTATATAAATATAAATAATATAAATCTAATATATTGATGATGTAACAGGACTTTATATAAATATAAATCATATAAATCTAATATATTGATGATGTAACAGGACTTTATATAAATATAAATAATATAAATCTAATATATTGATGATGTAACAGGACTTTATATAAATATAAATCATATAAATCTAATATATTGATCATGTAACAGGACTTTATATAAATATAAATCATATAAATCTAATATATTGATGATGTAACAGGACTTTATATAAATATAAATCATATAAATCTAATATATTGATGATGTAACAGGACTTTATATAAATATAAATAATATAAATCTAATATATTGATCATGTAACAGGACTTTATATAAATATAAATAATATAAATCTAATATATTGATCATGTAACGGGACTTTATATAAATATAAATCATATAAATCTAATATATTGATCATGTAACAGGACTTTATATAAATATAAATCATATAAATCTAATATATTGATGATGTAACAGGACTTTATATAAATATAAATAATATAAATCTAATATATTGATGATGTAACAGGACTTTATATAAATATAAATAATATAAATCTAATATATTGATGATGTAACGGGACTTTATATAAATATAAATCATATAAATCTAATATATTGATCATGTAACAGGACTTTATATAAATAATATAAATCTAATATATTGATCATGTAACAGGACTTTATATAAATATAAATCATATAAATCTAATATATTGATGATGTAACAGGACTTTATATAAATATAAATCATATAAATCTAATATATTGATGATGTAACAGGACTTTATATAAATATAAATCATATAAATCTAATATATTGATGATGTAACAGGACTTTATATAAATATAAATCATATAAATCTAATATATTGATCATATAACAGGACTTTATATAAATATAATCATATAAATCTAATATATATTGATATAATATGACTTTATATAATATAAATCATATAAATCTAATATATTGATGATATAACAGGATCTAATATGATAATATGGACTTTATATAAATATAAATAACAGGACTTTATAAATCTAATATATTATTGATCATGTAACGAGACTTATATAAATATAAATAATATAAATCTAATATATTGATGATGTAACAGGACTTTATATAAATATAAATCATATAAATCTAATATATTGATCATGTAACAGGACTTTATATAAATATAAATCATATAAATCTAATATATTGATCATGTAACAGGACTTTATATAAATATAAATCATATAAATCTAATATATTGATCATGTAACAGGACTTTATATAAATATAAATAATATAAATCTAATATATTGATGATGTAACGGGACTTTATATAAATATAAATAATATAAATCTAATATATTGATGATGTAACAGGACTTTATATAAATATAAATCATATAAATCTAATATATTGATGATGTAACAGGACTTTATATAAATATAAATCATATAAATCTAATATATTGATGATGTAACAGGACTTTATATAAATATAAATCATATAAATCTAATATATTGATGATGTAACAGGACTTTATATAAATATAAATAATATAAATCTAATATATTGATGATGTAACAGGACTTTATATAAATATAAATCATATAAATCTAATATATTGATGATGTAACAGGACTTTATATAAATATAAATCATATAAATCTAATATATTGATCATGTAACAGGACTTTATATAAATATAAATCATATAAATCTAATATTGATTGATGTAACAGGACTTTATATAAATATAAATCATATAAATCTAATATATTGATGATGTAACAGGACTTTATATAAATATAAATCATATAAATCTAATATATTGATGATGTAACAGGACTTTATATAAATATAAATAATATAAATCTAATATATTGATCATGTAACGGGACTTTATATAAATATAAATCATATAAATCTAATATATTGATGATGTAACAGGACTTTATATAAATATAAATCATATAAATCTAATATATTGATCATGGAACAGGACTTTATATAAATATAAATCATATAAATCTAAT
>CM068351.1:961772-1001772 GCA_034769755.1 Odontamblyopus lacepedii
GACTTTATATAAATATAAATCATATAAATCTAATATATTGATCATGTAACAGGACTTTATATAAATATAAATAATATAAATCTAATATATTGATCATGTAACAGGACTTTATATAAATATAAATAATATAAATCTAATATATTGATCATGTAACAGGACTTTATATAAATATAAATAATATAAATCTAATATATTGATCATGTAACAGGAGTTTATATAAATATAAATCATATAAATCTAATATATTGATCATGTAACAGGACTTTATGTAAATATAAATCATATAAATCTAATATATTGATCATGTAACAGGACTTTATATAAATATAAATCATATAAATCTAATATATTGATGATGTAACAGGACTTTATATAAATATAAATCATATAAATCTAATATATTGATGATGTAACAGGACTTTATATAAATATAAATCATATAAATAATATAAATCTAATATATTGATCATGTAACAGGACTTTATATAAATATAAATCATATAAATCTAATATATTGATCATGTAACAGGACTTTATATAAATATAAATCATATAAATCTAATATATTGATCATGTAACAGGACTTTATATAAATATAAATCATATAAATCTAATATATTGATCATGTAACAGGACTTTATATAAATATAAATCATATAAATAATATAAATCTAATATATTGATGATGTAACGGGACTTTATATAAATATAAATCATATAAATCTAATATATTGATGATGTAACAGGACTTTATATAAATATAAATCATATAAATCTAATATATTGATCATGTAACAGGACTTTATATAAATATAAATCATATAAATCTAATATATTGATCATGTAACAGGACTTTATATAAATATAAATCATATAAATCTAATATATTGATCATGTAACAGGACTTTATATAAATATAAATCATATAAATCTAATATATTGATCATGTAACGGGACTTTATATAAATATAAATCATATAAATAATATAAATCTAATATATTGATGATGTAACAGGACTTTATATAAATATAAATCATATAAATCTAATATATTGATGATGTAACAGGACTTTATATAAATATAAATCATATAAATCTAATATATTGATGATGTAACAGGACTTTATATAAATATAAATCATATAAATCTAATATATTGATGATGTAACAGGACTTTATATAAATATAAATCATATAAATCTAATATATTGATGATGTAACAGGACTTTATATAAATATAAATCATATAAATCTAATATATTGATGATGTAACAGGACTTTATATAAATATAAATAATATAAATCTAATATATTGATCATGTAACAGGACTTTATATAAATATAAATCATATAAATCTAATATATTGATGATGTAACAGGACTTTATATAAATATAAATAATATAAATCTAATATATTGATGATGTAACAGGACTTTATATAAATATAAATAATATAAATCTAATATATTGATGATGTAACAGGACTTTATATAAATATAAATCATATAAATCTAATATATTGATCATGTAACAGGACTTTATATAAATATAAATCATATAAATCTAATATATTGATCATGTAACAGGACTTTATATAAATATAAATCATATAAATCTAATATATTGATCATGTAACAGGACTTTATATAAATATAAATCATATAAATCTAATATATTGATCATGTAACAGGACTTTATATAAATATAAATCATATAAATCTAATATATTGATGATGTAACGGGACTTTATATAAATATAAATCATATAAATCTAATATATTGATCATGTAACAGGACTTTATATAAATATAAATAATATAAATCTAATATATTGATCATGTAACAGGACTTTATATAAATATAAATCATATAAATCTAATATATTGATCATGTAACAGGACTTTATATAAATATAAATAATATAAATCTAATATATTGATCATGTAACAGGACTTTATATAAATATAAATCATATAAATCTAATATATTGATCATGTAACAGGACTTTATATAAATATAAATCATATAAATCTAATATATTGATCATGTAACAGGACTTTATATAAATATAAATAATATAAATCTAATATATTGATCATGTAACAGGACTTTATATAAATATAAATCATATAAATCTAATATATTGATCATGTAACAGGACTTTATATAAATATAAATCATATAAATCTAATATATTGATGATGTAACAGGACTTTATATAAATATAAATAATATAAATCTAATATATTGATCATGTAACAGGACTTTATATAAATATAAATAATATAAATCTAATATATTGATCATGTAACAGGACTTTATATAAATATAAATCATATAAATCTAATATATTGATCATGTAACAGGACTTTATATAAATATAAATCATATAAATCTAATATATTGATGATGTAACAGGACTTTATATAAATATAAATCATATAAATCTAATATATTGATGATGTAACAGGACTTTATATAAATATAAATCATATAAATCTAATATATTGATGATGTAACAGGACTTTATATAAATATAAATAATATAAATCTAATATATTGATGATGTAACAGGACTTTATATAAATATAAATCATATAAATCTAATATATTGATGATGTAACAGGACTTTATATAAATATAAATCATATAAATCTAATATATTGATGATGTAACAGGACTTTATATAAATATAAATCATATAAATCTAATATATTGATCATGTAACAGGACTTTATATAAATATAAATCATATAAATAATATAAATCTAATATATTGATCATGTAACAGGACTTTATATAAATATAAATCATATAAATCTAATATATTGATCATGTAACAGGACTTTATATAAATATAAATCATATAAATCTAATATATTGATCATGTAACAGGACTTTATATAAATATAAATCATATAAATCTAATATATTGATCATGTAACAGGACTTTATATAAATATAAATAATATAAATCTAATATATTGATCATGTAACAGGACTTTATATAAATATAAATCATATAAATCTAATATATTGATGATGTAACAGGACTTTATATAAATATAAATCATATAAATCTAATATATTGATGATGTAACAGGACTTTATATAAATATAAATCATATAAATCTAATATATTGATGATGTAACAGGACTTTATATAAATATAAATCATATAAATCTAATATATTGATGATGTAACAGGACTTTATATAAATATAAATCATATAAATCTAATATATTGATGATGTAACAGGACTTTATATAAATATAAATAATATAAATCTAATATATTGATCATGTAACAGGACTTTATATAAATCATATAAATCTAATATATTGATCATGTAACAGGACTTTATATAAATATAAATCATATAAATCTAATATATTGATGATGTAACAGGACTTTATATAAATATAAATCATATAAATCTAATATATTGATGATGTAACAGGACTTTATATAAATATAAATCATATAAATAATATAAATCTAATATATTGATCATGTAACAGGACTTTATATAAATATAAATCATATAAATCTAATATATTGATCATGTAACAGGACTTTATATAAATATAAATAATATAAATCTAATATATTGATCATGTAACAGGACTTTATATAAATATAAATCATATAAATCTAATATATTGATCATGTAACAGGACTTTATATAAATATAAATAATATAAATCTAATATATTGATGATGTAACAGGACTTTATATAAATATAAATCATATAAATCTAATATATTGATCATGTAACAGGACTTTATATAAATATAAATAATATAAATCTAATATATTGATGATGTAACAGGACTTTATATAAATATAAATCATATAAATCTAATATATTGATCATGTAACAGGACTTTATATAAATATAAATAATATAAATCTAATATATTGATCATGTAACAGGACTTTATATAAATATAAATCAATATAAATCTAATATATTGATCATGTAACAGGACTTTATATAAATATAAATCATATAAATCTAATATATTGATCATGTAACAGGACTTTATATATAAATCATATAAATAATATAAATCTAATATATTGATGATGTAACAGGACTTTATATAAATATAAATCATATAAATCTAATATATTGATGATGTAACAGGACTTTATATAAATATAAATCATATAAATCTAATATATTGATGATGTAACAGGACTTTATATAAATATAAATCATATAAATCTAATATATTGATCATGTAACAGGACTTTATATAAATATAAATAATATAAATCTAATATATTGATCATGTAACAGGACTTTATATAAATATAAATCATATAAATCTAATATATTGATCATGTAACAGGACTTTATATAAATATAAATCATATAAATCTAATATATTGATCATGTAACGGGACTTTATATAAATATAAATCATATAAATAATATAAATCTAATATATTGATGATGTAACAGGACTTTATATAAATATAAATCATATAAATCTAATATATTGATGATGTAACAGGACTTTATATAAATAATATAAATCTAATATATTGATGATGTAACAGGACTTTATATAAATAATATAAATCAAATATATTGATGATGTAACAGGACTTTATATAAATATAAATCATATAAATCTAATATATTGATCATGTAACAGGACTTTATATAAATATAAATCATATAAATCTAATATATTGATGATGTAACAGGACTTTATATAAATATAAATAATATAAATCTAATATATTGATCATGTAACGGGACTTTATATAAATATAAATCATATAAATCTAATATATTGATCATGTAACAGGACTTTATATAAATCATATAAATCTAATATATTGATGATGTAACAGGACTTTATATAAATATAAATCATATAAATCTAATATATTGATCATGTAACGGGACTTTATATAAATATAAATCATATAAATCTAATATATTGATCATGTAACAGGACTTTATATAAATATAAATCATATAAATCTAATATATTGATCATGTAACAGGACTTTATATAAATATAAATAATATAAATCTAATATATTGATCATGTAACAGGACTTTATATAAATATAAATCATATAAATCTAATATATTGATCATGTAACAGGACTTTATATAAATATAAATAATATAAATCTAATATATTGATCATGTAACAGGACTTTATATAAATATAAATCATATAAATCTAATATATTGATCATGTAACAGGACTTTATATAAATATAAATCATATAAATCTAATATATTGATGATGTAACAGGACTTTATATAAATATAAATAATATAAATCTAATATATTGATGATGTAACAGGACTTTATATAAATATAAATCATATAAATCTAATATATTGATGATGTAACAGGACTTTATATAAATATAAATCATATAAATCTAATATATTGATCATGTAACAGGACTTTATATAAATATAAATCATATAAATCTAATATATTGATCATGTAACGGGACTTTATATAAATATAAATCATATAAATCTAATATATTGATCATGTAACAGGACTTTATATAAATATAAATCTAATATATTGATCATGTAACAGGACTTTATATAAATATAAATCATAAATCTAATATATTGATCATGTAACGGGACTTTATATAAATAATATAAATCTAATATATTGATGATGTAACAGGACTTTATATAAATATAAATAATATAAATCTAATATATTGATCATGTAACAGGACTTTATATAAATATAAATAATATAAATCTAATATATTGATCATGTAACGGGACTTTATATAAATCATATAAATCTAATATATTGATCATGTAACGGGACTTTATATAAATCATATAAATCTAATATATTGATCATGTAACGGGACTTTATATAAATCATATAAATCTAATATATTGATCATGTAACGGGACTTTATATAAATCATATAAATCTAATATATTGATCATGTAACAGGACTTTATATAAATATAAATAATATAAATCTAATATATTGATCATGTAACGGGACTTTATATAAATATAAATCTAATATATTGATCATGTAACAGGACTTTATATAAATATAAATCTAATATATTGATGATGTAACGGGACTTTATATAAATATAAATCATATAAATCTAATATATTGATCATGTAACAGGACTTTATATAAATATAAATCATATAAATAATATAAATCTAATATATTGATCATGTAACAGGACTTTATATAAATATAAATCATATAAATCTAATATACTGATCATGTAACAGGACTTTATATAAATATAAATCATATAAATCTAATATATTGATCATGTAACAGGACTTTATATAAATATAAATAATATAAATCTAATATATTGATCATGTAACAGGACTTTATATAAATCTAATATATTGATCATGTAACAGGACTTTATATAAATATAAATCATATAAATCTAATATATTGATCATGTAACAGGACTTTATATAAATAATATAAATCTAATATATTGATCATGTAACATGACTTTATATAAATATAAATCATATAAATCTAATATATTGATCATGTAACAGGACTTTATATAAATATAAATCATATAAATCTAATATATTGATCATGTAACGGGACTTTATATAAATATAAATCATATAAATCTAATATATTGATCATGTAACAGGACTTTATATAAATATAAATCATATAAATCTAATATATTGATCATGTAACAGGACTTTATATAAATATAAATAATATAAATCTAATATATTGATCATGTAACAGGACTTTATATAAATATAAATCATATAAATCTAATATATTGATGATGTAACAGGACTTTATATAAATCATATAAATCTAATATATTGATCATGTAATGGGACTTTATATAAATATAAATCATATAAATCTAATATATTGATCATGTAACGGGACTTTATATAAATATAAATCATATAAATCTAATATATTGATCATGTAACAGGACTTTATATAAATATAAATAATATAAATCTAATATATTGATCATGTAACAGGACTTTATATAAATATAAATAATATAAATCTAATATATTGATCATGTAACAGGACTTTATATAAATATAAATAATATAAATCTAATATATTGATCATGTAACAGGACTTTATATAAATATAAATAATATAAATCTAATATATTGATGATGTAACAGGACTTTATATAAATCATATAAATCTAATATATTGATCATGTAACAGGACTTTATATAAATATAAATCATATAAATCTAATATATTGATCATGTAACAGGACTTTATATAAATATAAATCATATAAATCTAATATATTGATCATGTAACGGGACTTTATATAAATATAAATCATATAAATCTAATATATTGATCATGTAACAGGACTTTATATAAATATAAATAATATAAATCTAATATATTGATCATGTAACAGGACTTTATATAAATATAAATAATATAAATCTAATATATTGATCATGTAACGGGACTTTATATAAATATAAATCTAATATATTGATCATGTAACAGGACTTTATATAAATATAAATCTAATATATTGATGATGTAACGGGACTTTATATAAATATAAATCATATAAATCTAATATATTGATGATGTAACGGGACTTTATATAAATATAAATAATATAAATCTAATATATTGATCATGTAACAGGACTTTATATAAATATAAATCATATAAATAATATAAATCTAATATATTGATCATGTAACAGGACTTTATATAAATATAAATCATATAAATCTAATATACTGATCATGTAACAGGACTTTATATAAATATAAATAATATAAATCTAATATATTGATCATGTAACAGGACTTTATATAAATATAAATAATATAAATCTAATATATTGATCATGTAACAGGACTTTATATAAATATAAATCATATAAATCTAATATACTGATCATGTAACAGGACTTTATATAAATATAAATAATATAAATCTAATATATTGATCATGTAACAGGACTTTATATAAATATAAATCATATAAATCTAATATATTGATCATGTAACAGGACTTTATATAAATATAAATCATATAAATCTAATATATTGATCATGTGACAGGACTTTATATAAATCATATAAATCTAATATATTGATGATGTGACAGGACTTTATATAAATATAAATCATATAAATCTAATATATTGATGATGTAACAGGACTTTATATAAATATAAATCATATAAATCTAATATATTGATCATGTGACAGGACTTTATATAAATATAAATCATATAAATCTAATATATTGATCATGTAACGGGACTTTATATAAATATAAATCATATAAATCTAATATATTGATGATGTAACAGGACTTTATATAAATAATATAAATCTAATATATTGATCATGTAACAGGACTTTATATAAATATAAATCATATAAATCTAATATACTGATCATGTAACAGGACTTTATATAAATATAAATAATATAAATCTAATATATTGATCATGTAACAGGACTTTATATAAATATAAATCATATAAATCTAATATATTGATCATGTAACAGGACTTTATATAAATATAAATAATATAAATCTAATATATTGATCATGTAACATGACTTTATATAAATATAAATCATATAAATCTAATATATTGATCATGTAACAGGACTTTGTATAAATATAAATCATATAAATCTAATATATTGATCATGTAACAGGACTTTATATAAATATAAATCATATAAATAATATAAATCTAATATATTGATCATGTAACAGGACTTTATATAAATATAAATCATATAAATCTAATATATTGATCATGTAACAGGACTTTATATAAATATAAATCATATAAATCTAATATATTGATCATGTAACAGGACTTTATATAAATATAAATCATATAAATCTAATATATTGATCATGTAACGGGACTTTATATAAATATAAATCATATAAATCTAATATATTGATGATGTAACGGGACTTTATATAAATATAAATAATATAAATCTAATATATTGATCATGTAACAGGACTTTATATAAATATAAATCATATAAATCTAATATATTGATCATGTAACAGGACTTTATATAAATATAAATCTAATATATTGATCATGTAACAGGACTTTATATAAATATAAATCATATAAATCTAATATATTGATCATGTAACAGGACTTTATATAAATATAAATCATATAAATCTAATATATTGATGATGTAACAGGACTTTATATAAATATAAATCATATAAATCTAATATATTGATCATGTAACAGGACTTTATATAAATATAAATCATATAAATCTAATATATTGATGATGTAACAGGACTTTATATAAATATAAATCATATAAATCTAATATATTGATCATGTAACAGGACTTTATATAAATATAAATAATATAAATCTAATATATTGATGATGTAACGGGACTTTATATAAATATAAATCATATAAATCTAATATATTGATCATGTAACGGGACTTTATATAAATATAAATCATATAAATCTAATATATTGATCATGTAACAGGACTTTATATAAATATAAATCATATAAATCTAATATATTGATGATGTAACAGGACTTTATATAAATATAAATAATATAAATCTAATATATTGATGATGTAACAGGACTTTATATAAATATAAATCATATAAATCTAATATATTGATGATGTAACAGGACTTTATATAAATATAAATCATATAAATCTAATATATTGATCATGTAACAGGACTTTATATAAATATAAATCATATAAATCTAATATATTGATGATGTAACGGGACTTTATATAAATATAAATCATATAAATCTAATATATTGATCATGTAACAGGACTTTATATAAATATAAATAATATAAATCTAATATATTGATCATGTAACAGGACTTTATATAAATATAAATCATATAAATCTAATATATTGATCATGTAACGGGACTTTATATAAATATAAATCATATAAATAATATATATAGATGATGTAACGGGACTCGGAAGCGTGAGCTGCGTCATTATGAACATTTAATATTTCCATTTGAGTTTTACATTTAAAAAGTACCAGTTTGATTCTTTATAAAAACACCACAAACGGCGAGAACGGTTCGTTTGGCGAAGTCGGGACATTCAGGCGCTCGGCACAAACCATCGAAACGGCACCGAAGCCACGAGGCGGAAACGACCGACACGGATTCTGACGCAACAGGAAACACGAAAAGAACTTTGGAATTTTAAACTCTGATAAAAGTGAGGCTGATGTTTGGGGAAATGATAAACTTGTGTTGATTTACTGAGACTGTGCAGAGGTCATAAACATCCTGACGCTAACTGGAGGCACTGCTCTGTCTGTTTTAGCCCGACCGTAACGTCCTGACTGACCTGAACTCCACAGGTGAGCGGATCTGTGCCGTTCAACACCAACATTACCGCCCCGAGCTAGCATTAGCACTAGCATTAGCACTAGCATTAGCACTAGCACTAGCATTAGCACTAGCATTAGCACTAGCATTAGCCGACAGCGTCTCAGTGCGTCACTTTCTCTGTTTCGTGCCAAACTCGTGAACAGAAGCGCGAACGCTGCGACCGCAGGAACTCGGGTCTTTAAAATCACTTTGGGAGTTTGAGATTTCAGATTTAATCTCAAACTTCTCTGCTCGCGTTTGCCGACGTGTGCTTCCTGTCTCCACGGTAACTGATGAACATTCTGCCATAGACATACACGCAGAACACCCCCAGCGTGGGTGCACGCGTCGTCCACAACTCGAAGACTGAGATTAATTTGACTGTTTCATTTGCATCAGAATCGTGTTGAATCGAATCATTTTCCCCCCAAAAAACATGAATATTTCGTGTGTGGCGTAAAAACCCGGCACTTTGACCTGCGCGGGGCGTTTTTTACAGTGCTGAAATACAAAAGGGCAAGTTTCTATTCGCTATAAAAGTATTGCATCAAATCCAAACAGGAAAAACACTGAGATGAACACAGGAAGAAGCTTTGTACAGGAAATACAAAACATTCACCAAAATAAAACAGGAAACTAATAATGCACAGTCAAAATAAAACGAAAATTGTACTTAAAAAAACATAAGAAAATATCCCCCAAACGAGTCTCTGATGTCGAGACTCAAAATTATAAAAATAAACTCAATCTGACTTCAACATTTTGAGTTTTGGAGCCACTTCACAAAAGAGCGCCCCCTCTGGTTCAGGGAGGCATTTTCCCCACAGACTTTGAGACTTGGAAAACTTGGAGCTTCCGGGTTTATCCGATTTCCTTCTGTCTGTCACTTATCGAGAGGTTAACACTATGTCCAAAATATTCCGCAGTGTGGCATATGTAACTGATGAAACCGTCAACGGCAGAAAGAAGAGACGCCAAATGAAGCTCATGGAGGTCAGCAGTTACAGCGGCGAAGCTGGGACTGAAGGGCCAATCAGGAGCGAGGCTGCTGAAGGCAACGTGAAGGCGCCTGATTGGTCCGTTCTTAATGAGACCCACCAAACCAAACTACGCAAAAACTACGACGTTTGTGCTGCAGAAAGTTCAGTTTGTGCGATTCTGGTTCTTCAGATATTCACGGTTTTATTTTGGGCCGATGACGTGGCGCCCCCTAGTGGCTCCGCTCAGTTTCATTTCTCATCAGAAACACTCGGCGGTGAAGTTGTAGTCGTCGCTCGGGCCAATCAGCCTGAGGTCAAACTGCAGCTCCTCTGAGTCCTTTTGGGTCCAACAGGAAACGACGGAGACGTTTGTGTCGGCGACGATTCCCGACATCGAGGATTTAAAACCAGAACGAGGAGAATGTTTGGTGAATTTGATCAAAGACGTTATTGTCCTTCTTCCTGCGGGATTTACTCTGACTGCACTGAGCGTCCGGAGCTTTACAGACGTCACCGCCGAACAGCAGTAAAAAAGTCCCCGTCGAGCGAATGAATCCAAACGCTGCGAGAACGGATCCACCGAGAGACACCGGCTCATGAACCAGACGGACGTCCAGCCCCTCGACACGTGAAACGTTTGTGTTTCGCTTGTGCTGTGACAGTTTCGTTTGTGCCAGTTTGACTTTTAAATGATTCATTATTTGTGTGGAAATGACACGAGCAGCTTCAGCAAAACTCCACAGAACGAGTGAAGAGAAACGACCTGAGGCTGTGGAAGAGTCTGGATTATTCTGTAGGAACTCACTTTGATTCAGAGTTTCTCGACCACAGTGGCCCCTCGTTTATCGCGGGGTTTACGTTCTAGAAACATCCCACAACAGGTGAACTCCGCTGCTTTATTTTTTACACTGATCCTGTAGGTTTTAAGGCTGTGAAACCCTCAGCCTTTACTCACTTTACTCCGACAGGCTCCTCGAGGGGTGAGGAGCAGAGTTATGGATGTTTGTTGGCGCGAACACCACGTGCGTTCATACGATCAAAAGATCTGCGAAACAGCAGCGACGAAGGGTGAACAGTTCTAGCGAAGGAGACTGAGCTCCAGACTCTTCCACAGCCTCAGTTTCTCTTCACTCGTTTGTGGAGTTTTGCCGAAGTCGCTGCTTCAGCTGAGCAGAAATGACCTCATATAATGGACACAAAAATAATGAAGAATTTTAGAAATAAACTCACACAAATGAAACTGTCACAGCACAAAACAGCACAAACCAAATCCAAACGTTTGACATCATTTTCTTCTGTTTTGAGGCTGTTTCACATTCTGAGGTTCTGGACGACGTCATCGACCAAAATAAAACTGTGAATATCTGAAGAACCAGAATCACAAACTGAACTAAAGCAGCACAAACGACTGATGTAGTTTTTGTGTAGTTTTGGTTTGACACAGGAGCAGGTACAGAGAGGTCAGGGGTCAGAGGGGCCACACGTTTCCACACAAACTGAGCTGGAGCCTGAGTGTGTGGAGCCCAAAGGCCCGTGAACACTTCCTGTCCGGATCGGCTCAGTCCTTTTACATAAACGTCCAGGAAGGAGCTCCAAGTTTCTGCATTTCGTCACAGAACTTTCCCTAAACGCCCCAGATCCAAATCCAAACTGAAGTGAATCAAAGGTCAAACATTTTCTTTAAAACCTCTGAACATTTGGGGTCCTGGAGCAGCGGCTGCTCCCGGAGCTTTTATTGTGAAGTGGCTCCTTTCAGAAGAAGGTCCCTCTGTGTGATTCCCTTCGCTTTCCCGCCGTTTTATTTCATTTAAATCAAATCGAGTCGCGTCATTTTTTTCATTTGTAACGTCGCGTCTCGATGTTTCGTCTGAAGTGAGGAGTGGGTTTGGGTGCGTCTCTGCGGAACGTGCTACATACAGCGCCCCCTGCAGGTGAGCCGGAGCGCACCTGCCCGGCCACGCCCCCCGCCGGAGCGCACCCGCCCGGCCACGCCCCCCGCCGGAGCGCACCCGCCCGGCCACGCCCCCCGCCGGAGCGCACCCGCCCGGCCACGCCCCCCGCAGGATCGAGGCCCACAGCGACACGAGGAGCACCTCCTTCAGAGTGAGGAGCTCAGGGACACAGCCGACGGGACGTTTCACCGTCAGAGCCGCACGTTTCTTTCGAGCTGCGGCCGTTTCACCTCAGATGTCGGTGCTTCAGTGACGCCAGCGCAAACTGAAAACACCAGATTAGTTTCTTCATATATAAAGATGCTCTAAACGCGTTTCTCTCTGAGGTTTGTGTGAGGTCTCTACAGTTTCTCTGCGTTTGGCCCAGTCGCCGTTTAGGAAACTACACAAGAGCTTCGACTCAGACGTGAAACAAGAAAATCAGTTCCACTCATCTAAATCTGGGAAGAGTCTGAGTCTTCACTGAAACGTTCCTCCTGTCGGTGAAACGTTCTGTCGGTGAAACGTCCTGTCGGTGAAACGTGCTGTCGGTGAAACGTTCTGTCGGTGAAACGTCCTGTCGGTGAAACGTTCTGTCGGTGAAACGTCCTGTCGGTGAAACATTCTGTCGGTGAAACGTTGTCGGTGAAACATTCTGTCGGTGAAACGTCCTGTCGATGAAACGTCCTGTCGGTGAAACATTCTGTCGGTGAAACGTTGTCGGTGAAACGTCCTGTCGGTAAAACGTTGTCGGTGAAACGTCCTGTCGGTGAAACGTCCTGTTGGTGAAACGTTCTGTCGGTGAAACGTTCCTCCTGTCAGTGAAACGTTCTGTCGGTGAAACGTCCTGTCGGTAAAACGTTGTCGGTGAAACGTCCTGTTGGTGAAACGTTCTGTCGGTGAAACGTTCCTCCTGTCAGTGAAACGTCCTGTCGGTGAAACGTCCTGTCGGTGAAACGTCCTGTCGGTGAAACGTCCTGTCGGTGAAACGTCCTGTGGGTGAAACGTCCTGTGGGTGAAACGTTTGTGTCCTCTGAGCGTGTAAACAGGAGGTTTGATGAGGTCACGAGGTGATAGTGTCGGAATCGCTCCAACTGAACGACTCTTAAATACAGTAACGATAACGAGGAAATATAACGAGGAAATATAACGAGGAAATATAACGAGGAAATATAACGAGGAAATATAACGAGGAAATATAACGAGGAAATATAACGAGGAAATATAACGAGGAAATATAACGAGGAAATATAACGAGGAAATATAACGAGGAAATATAACGAGGAAATATAACGAGGAAATATAACGTGTGAAACGGGGAAACGTGCAGAGTCCAGAGGAAGTTTGTGCGTTTGTGCTTCTGAGGAAACGAGGAGGAGCCGAGGACGCGAGGAGGAGCCGAGGACGCGAGGAGGAGCCGAGGACGCGAGGAGGAGCCGAGGACGCGAGGAGGAGCCGAGGACGCGAGGAGGAGCCGAGGACACGAGGAGGAGTTGAGGACACGAGCGAAACAGGACTCCGGGCGTCTGCAGCGGGTCCTCGGCTCTTTGAGAAGGTGAAGTGCGGAACTTTTCTGGGTCCATGAAGTCCTTATCGCCGCGGTGACGTTCTGTTTTGTGGGGAATGTTCCACAGTGCGGCATTAGGGGCATTAAACCTTTCTACCCAGACGAAGGTCCAGGGTTTTCCAGGTGTGTTTCAGCTCTTTGGCCTCATCCACAGAACCGAAGGATTAAGGCCTTAAAGCTCTTGGAAAACTCCGGTTTGGACATGAATAATGAATAACGGTGATTTGTGTTTTTAACTGTTTCACTGTTTGTGACATAAGAGCTTAAACGTCACAGATGCTCCTTGTTTGTGTCAGACAGTGGAGCAGAGACACTTCTGACCCTCTCACAGGGTCAGAAATGGAGTTTGTGAATTCTTCTCTTTGTGTTAATATTCAGGACTGATTAAACGAGTCCGTATCTGCTTTTCTTATCCTGACTGTATAACCTGTGCTCACCTTCAAATGCCACAGGAGCATGTTCACCGTGTGACCCTTGTCTGTTTAAATAGATGTGCCGTCTCTGCTTTAAACGATGGCCTAGACGTTGGGCCAGACGCTCAATTTCGGGAATTTTACGTAAGCAACAACGATAGACTTTCACCTGCATCAGCGAGTGTTGTAATCAGCCAGTCCTGCTATAAAAGGGCGTGGCAGAGACGGGGGAGCGAAGCCCCGTCAGAAAGGCCGGTGTCCTGTGGAATCCTGTCGTGGCTCAAATAAAGATCTTCTTAAAACTGCTCTACGACTTCCACGTGTTTGTTTTAAGGTGCCTCAAGGAGTCAGAAGTTTACAGGTTCAAATGTCCATTTTCTGCTTCGGTCTGATTCTCAGTCCAGATTTTCTTGTGTCTCGTTCACTTTGTTTCCAGAACTTAAAGCAGCTCCACCTCTTCGTCCGTCACACACACGAGCTCCTGACTCCTGTTTTATGTTTCATGTTTTGTGGAAATGACGACACAAAACGGAGCCTCTGATTGGACAGGCTGGAGCTTATTTTGAGGAAAACACTGCCCCCTGCTGGTCTGGAGGCTCAATAAGAACGTAACTGTGCAGGTTTGTGTGGATGGAATAAAGCAAAGTGCAGCAGATCTGCGTTTATACAAACCCACCTGTGATCGGACAAACGTAAAGTCGAGCCGTTTAATGTCACACTGCGGAACATTCCTGCAGGGGAACGACGTCTCCATAGAAACAAGCAGGCGACGGAAAAGCTCCAGAGTGCAGCTTTGCTTTAAATAACGATGAGGTTTAAATGTTTGATAGTTTGAAGCCACCGAGACGCACCCAACAGAGTCGTGACGAGTCTGAGGTAACGCGAGATGAGGTCCGACGTCGGAAACATGAGCACGAAATGTACAAACACATGAACCACAGAAATGAAAAATGGAAAAAAAAAAAGAAGCAAATTATCACAAAATCCACTAAAAAGAGGAAGTTAACGAGGATTTTCAAGTTTTAATTTCTCGAACAAACAGTCGGTTATTTTCCGGTCGCGTTCGGATCGTTCTGAGGTTTCGTTTTGGAGCAAACGTCGAGTTTGAGGAGAGAAAAAACTGGACGGAGAAAGTTTCATTTTACAGAGGAAAGTTTTTACGTCTCTGGAGATTCACCTGTGTGTGCTGAGCCGCTCCCCCTTCAGACACACACACACACTCACCTCTGTGTGCTGAGCCGCTCCCCCTTCAGACACACACACACACTCACCTCTGTGCTGAGCCGCTCCCCCTTCAGACACACACACACTCACCTCTGTGTGCTGAGCCGCTCCCCCTTCAGACACACACACACACTCACCTCTGTGTGCTGAGCCGCTCCCCCTTCAGACACACACACACACTCACCTCTGTGTGCTGAGCCGCTCCCCCTTCAGACACACACACACACTCACCTCTGTGTGCTGAGCCGCTCCCCCCTCAGACACACACACACTCACCTCTGTGTGCTGAGCCGCTCCCCCTTCAGACACACACACACACTCACCTCTGTGTGCTGAGCCGCTCCCCCTTCAGACACACACACACACTCACCTCTCTGTGCTGAGCCGCTCCCCTTCAGACACACACACACACACACCACTCTGTGATGAGCCGCCCCCTCCGACACACACACACACTCACCTCTGTGTGCTGAGCCGCTCCCGCTTCAGACACACACACACACTCACCTCTGTGTGCTGAGCCACTCCCCCTTCAGACACACACACACACACACTCACCTCTGTGTGCTGAGCCACTCCCCCTTCAGACACACACACACACACACTCACCTCTGTGTGCTGAGCCGCTCCCCCTTCAGACACACACACACACACACTCACCTCTGTGTGCTGAGCCGCTCCCCCTTCAGACACACACACACACTCACCTCTGTGTGCTGTGCCGCTCGCCCTTCTGACTCACACACACTCACCTCTGTGTGCTGAGCCACTCCCCCTTCAGACACACACACACACACTCACCTCTGTGCTGAGCCGCTCCCCCTTCACACACACACACACACTCACCTCTGTGTGCTGAGCCACTCCCCCTTCACACACACACACACACTCACCTCTGTGTGCTGAGCCGCTCCCCCTTCAGACACACACACACACTCACCTCTGTGTGCTGAGCCGCTCCCCCTTCAGACACACACACACACACACCTCTGTGTGCTGAGCCGCTCCCCTTCAGACACACACACACTCACCTCTGTGTGCTGAGCCGCTCCCCTTCAGACACACACACACACTCACCTCTGTGTGCTGAGCCGCTCCCCTTCAGACACACACACACACTCACCTCTGTGTGCTGAGCCGCTCCCCTTCAGACACACACACACACTCACCTCTGTGTGCTGAGCCGCTCCCCTTCAGACACACACACACACTCACCTCTGTGTGCTGAGCCGCTCCCCTTCAGACACACACACACACTCACCTCTGTGTGCTGAGCCGCTCCCCCTTCAGACACACACACACACTCACCTCTGTGTGCTGAGCCGCTCCCCTTCAGACACACACACACACTCACCTCTGTGTGCTGAGCCGCTCCCCTTCAGACACACACACACACTCACCTCTGTGTGCTGAGCCGCTCCCCTTCAGACACACACACACACTCACCTCTGTGTGCTGAGCCGCTCCCCTTCAGACACACACACACACTCACCTCTGTGTGCTGAGCCGCTCCCCTTCAGACACACACACACTCACCTCTGTGTGCTGAGCCGCTCCCCTTCAGACACACACACACACTCACCTCTGTGTGCTGAGCCGCTCCCCCTTCAGACACACACACACACTCAACTCTGTGATGAGACGCTCACCCCCTTCAGACACACACACACTCACCTCTGTGTGCTGAGCCGCCCCTTCAGACACACACACACACTCACCTCTGTGTGCTGAGCCGCCCCCTTCAGACACACACACACACTCACCTCTGTGTGCTGAGCCGCTCCCCTTCAGACACACACACACTCACCTCTGTGTGCTGAGCCGCCCCTTCAGACACACACACACACTCACCTCTGTGTGCTGAGCCGCTCCCCTTCAGACACACACACACACTCACCTCTGTGTGCTGAGCCGCTCCCCTTCAGACACACACACACACTCACCTCTGTGTGCTGAGCCGCTCCCCTTCAGACACACACACACACTCACCTCTCTGTGCTGAGCCCTCCCCTTCAGACACACACACACACTCACCTCTGTGTGCTGAGCCGCTCCCCTTCAGACACACACACACACTCACCTCTGTGTGCTGAGCCGCTCCCCCTTCAGACACACACACACACTCACCTCTCTGTGCTGAGCCCCTCCCCCTTCAGACACACACACACACTCACCTCTGTGTGCTGAGCCGCTCCCCCTTCAGACACACACACACACTCACCTCTGTGTGCTGAGCCGCTCCCCCTTCAGACACACACACACACTCACCTCTGTGTGCTGAGCCGCTCCCCCTTCAGACACACACACACACTCACCTCTGTGTGCTGAGCCGCTCCCCCTTCAGACACACACACACACTCAGAGCGTCAGGTTTGTGTTTTTATGGAGAATTGTTGTGTGGGAGCCTGTGGGCGGAGCCTCGTACAGACTCGTACTGTGGGCGGAGCCTCGTACAGACTCGTACTGTGGGCGGAGCCTCGTACTGTGGGCGGAGCCTCGTACAGACTCGTATTGTGGGGGGACGTACGTTGTGGGCGGAGCCTCGTACTGTGGGCGGAGCCTCGTACAGACTCGTACTGTGGGGGGACAGGGGGACGTACGGTTGTGGGTGGAGCCTCGTACTGTGGGCAGAGCCTCGTACAGACTCGTACTGTGGGGGGACAGGGGGACGTACAGTTGTGGGCGGAGCCTCGTACTGTGGGCGGAGCCTCGTACTGTGGGCGGAGCCTCGTACTGGGGAGGTTTTTTTGAACACGGGAGTCGATTTTTTCTTCTTGCTCCACATTTTTTGTCAGTTATGAAAATGACAGTTTTATAATTTATCGTCACTGTAAATTCCTCCACAGTGACTCGTTTAAAGCTGCACTGTGGAACTTTCCCCGGTGGCGGCGCTTCCTGCTCCATGGAGATGTTCCTGTTTTGCCTGGAATGTTCCGCACTGAAGCATTAAACGCGCTGGAGTCACTCAGTCACAGGCTGGAGAAAAGCCGCTTCTCCTCTCCGCAGACGGACACATTTAATGCCACACGCTGGAACATTCCAATCAAAGCCATTCCGTCTCCATGGAAACAAGCAGGTGACAAACCCTCGACCAGGAAAGTCCCGAAGTGCAGCTTTAAGAAAGAAAAGGCGTTTGTTCAAATCTCCTCAAACTCGGAGCTGCTTTTTCAGTTCTCGTTACGTCCGGACGTTTGTGGTTCGTTCAGAAAAGATGAATCAGCAGAATTTTCCTTTAACAAAATGTACAAAAACTAAAACTGAAAAGTACAAATGTGATGAAACGATTCACTGAAGGCAAAAGAAACCAACAAAAGTGTGAATGAGAAAAGTGAAATGTGAGGTCAGCCACACGACCGAAACTGCAACGGGTTCAGACCTGGTTTAGACCTGGTTTAGACCTGGTTTAGACCTGGTTTAGTCCTGGTTCAGACCTGGTTTAGACCTGGTTTAGACCTGGTTTAGACCTGGTTCAGACCTGGTTCAGACCTGGTTTAGACCTGGTTTAGACCTGGTTTAGACCTGGTTCAGACCTGGTTCAGACCTGGTTTAGACCTGGTTTAGACCTGGTTTAGACCTGGTTCAGACCTGGTTCAGTCCCTGGTTTAGACCTGGTTTAGACCTGGTTCAGTCCTGGTTTAGACCTGGTTCAGTCCTGGTTTAGACCTGGTTCAGTCCTGGTTTAGACCTGGTTTAGTCCTGGTTTAGACCTGGTTCAGTCCTGGTTTAGACCTGGTTTAGACCTGGTTCAGACCTGGTTTAGACCTGGTTTAGACCTGGTTTAGACCTGGTTTAGACCTGGTTTAGACCTGGTTTAGACCTGGTTTAGACCTGGTTCAGACCTGGTTTAGACCTGGTTTAGACCTGGTTTAGACCTGGTTTAGACCTGGTTTAGACCTGGTTCAGACCTGGTTTAGTCCTGGTTTTAGTCACATTCATCAGCTCGAATTTCCAGGCTTCTGCAGTTGGTCGTTATGAATTATTAAAGTTTTAGCTTTGAAATACAAAGTGTAAATGAACCAAGGTTTCAGAATAAGAGCGGCGCTTTCAGAATAAGAGCGGCGCTTTCAGAATAAGAGCGGCGCTTTCAGAATAAGAGCGGCGCTTTCAGAATAAGAGCGGCGCTTTCAGAATAAGAGCGGCGCTTTCAGAATAAGAGCGGCGTTTTCAGAATAAGAGCGGCGCTTTCAGAATAAGAGCGGCGCTTTCAGAATAAGAGCGGCGCTTTCAGAATAAGAGCGGCGCTTTCAGAATAAGAGCGGCGCTTTCAGAATAAGAGCGGCGCTTTCAGAATAAGAGCGGCGCTTTCAGAATAAGAGCGGCGCTTTCAGAATAAGAGCGGCGCTTTCAGAATAAGAGCGGCGCTTTCAGAATAAGAGCGCTGCGCGGTTGCGTTTTGGCGGCGGAGGTATCTGTGTTTGAGGTCTGACAGGAAGTTCAACCCTTCGGATAAAAACTGTACAGAAATCACAAAATAAAAGAGTCAAATGTTCACATTCAGAGTCTTTTCAAAGTAAAAGCGTGACGCGGAAATCTCCAGGAAAAAAGGCCACTTGAAGAAAACATTTGTGGAAACTCCGGTTGAAATATTTACAGCAGAATTTTGTCCAGGTTTTGGAATCTTCAACTTCTTCGTTTCCTCAAATCCTTAAATTCTGAACGGACGACAAAACAAAGTTCAAACCGAAAGTGAAAGTAGTTTTGAGCGGTGCTGAAACGCCGCCTCGTTACTCCAGAGGTTTGAGCCGGTCTGTGGGGCAGACGGTTCGACGCAGAAGGAGGTTATCGGTTATTATCGGTGTCATTTTACACTACAAAAACACAGATTTATGCTCCTGACGCTGGAAATGTGTGAAAAAGTTCAAGAGAAACTAAGATTTTTTAAACTTTAGAATTTGCCTGTTGAAAATCCTCACACGTCATTGTCGGTCTCTACAGAATATTGTGATCTGAAACCTCATAAACCGCAGCTCCGACGATTCTTTTTGAAGCGGTTTGTGAAACATTGGCCCTGGTTTGTTTTTGCAGCACGTTTTTCCTTCACTTTTCCTTTTGTTTTGTCGTCAGTTCAGCTTCAAACTCCACGAATCTCTCGTGTTTTAAATGTTCACAGAAAAAAAAAAAGAGAAAATCCTGTTTGTGACTCCACCGACGACGAGGAACGTGAAAGAGTCGCTCAAAATCCATCGATTCTTTGACAGTTTTACATTAAAAAACGGAAAAACATTTCTTTGAGCTGTTTAAAAACGTCCAGTAAAAACGAGTTTCAAAATAAATCCACAAAAATCGAGTTCAGTTTGATGCCGTTCCCAGAAAGGACTTTTACTCTGAAGTCCACAAAAACAGGAAAGTTGTTTATTTTGAAAAAGGCTCAGCTTTGTTTTGTTCCTTCCTTGTATCCTCGCTTCCTCTCCTCACGTCCTTCCTTGTATCCTTGCTTCCTTTCCTCTCGTTTTCAGTTCAAAATTCACTCTTAAAAATCAGACGTGAAGCTCCGACTTTTGTCTCTCGTCCAGAAAATTAAAATTCTTCAAAAACATAAGAAGATTTCGGTTTGTGTTTGAGCAGAATCAGGAGCTGTTCTTTATTTGTCTGGAGGTTCTGGACAGGATTAAGGCGGTTTTTGGAAGAACATTTTAAGTGACAGTTCTGTTATTTCCACATGAACGTCTGAAACTTCTCGTGTCGACTGAAGCTCGTCGTTATCACATTGAGAATTCTCGCTTTGGTCGAATGCTGTTCTCAAATTCAATCTGAGAAAAATGCTTCTTCACCGATTATTTTAATCAAACTCCAAAAATATAAAACCTTTTTTGAAGTGTCTCCGGTTCGACGTGAACCAAATGTGTCTCGTATTTATCCGGTTACAGGTGTTTTTCTGTGTCTAAACTGCCACAAAAACGTGGATTATTTCTCCACAGATCTGACCTGTGACTTGTCTCCATGGAGATTAAATTAAATGTCAGAAATACAAATAGCAATACGTCGAAATGGAGCTGAGCAGGTGCCAAAAAAGTTACGCAGTGCACCTTTAATAAAGCGGTTTGTCCTGTGGGAAAGTCGTGTTGCCGTGAGTGTCCAGCAGAGGGCGCCACTCAACCACAGGTTTTATGAATAAATTCTTGAGGTTTTTTTTTTTTTTTTTGAAGCAAAAACATTTGTGAGGAGGAGGCTAAAGCTCCACTGCGGAACATTACCTCGCTTTGGAGCCGAGTTACAGAGGAAAAACACACGGAACACGTCTGTGTGATCCCGAAAACCTGAACTTACAATTTCAGCGACTAAAATTCAGAATAAAAATAATTCAAACGAGTTAAAAAAATTCAAAGTGAGGAATTTAGCGGCGGAAAATCTTCGCTCCGCCTCTTTTGTCCAGACACAGAATTTTGCTTTTGCCGATGAACAGAACGTCGGTAGTTTTCCGATTGTAGAACGCGATGCTCCCGGATGGAGCCGGGGCCAGTTTTTCCTCTTCATAATCGCATTTTACTTTGGCATAAAATGTCCAAATCTCCCGTCATTTTGCATTTTAACGTTCATCTGTCTCGAATATTATTGGGCTGGAAAACGTCGTCGTCTTTTTTCAAACTTGAAACACTCCTGAAGAATTTCTCAATAAAATGATCAGTTCAGAAGCATTTTTCCCACTTTTTCCGCACGTTTGGAGATTCCGGGTGTTTTCTCGTGGCGCTTTTGGAAGAACTGTCCCTTTAAAACTATATTCACTTTTTCTTTTTTTTTTTTTCTTTCTTTTTTTAATTTTTTTTTACAAAACTCCACAATCTTCAGGGAGCGTCGCTGTCCCTCAAAAAGGTGCTTCGAAAATGACTTATGGCTTTTTTTTAACTTTTGCCTTTTGTGCAAAATCCCTTTTCTGTGGACTCGCCTTTTGGTCCAATTTCGACCATTTCGAAAAATAAAAAAAATCCTCAAAAACTCCTTAAATCTTTCCCGGTTTTCCAAAAATAATGGCACAAGGAAACGCTGTGGATCATTTGGACTGACATGACTTTAAAGCTGCACTGCGGAACTTGTCTGATCTTCAGGCACCTGCTTGTCGCCACGGAGATATTCTTATTATTATTATTGCTTCACCCGGAATGTTTCACAGTACGATTATAAGGATGATTTTGTATTTTTTTTTTACATAATTCTATGTATTTTTGAGCAATAAAAACTCCTGCGATTGAACATTCCAGGCAGAGCAAAAACATCTCCATGGAGACAGAAAAGTTACCGAGTGCAGCTTTAACATTCAGAGTTTGTTGTTTATTTTTGGCAGACGACTAAGAGTTGTTTTTCTTCTGCTGAGTTTTAATTGATTGGAAAACTGTGCATTTTCCTCCCCGAGTTTGGTCTTCAGGGAATCCTCCTATTTTATTTCTCTCCGTTTCGATTTTCTTATCGTTTAACTGACTTCTGTTTCATTTGTCGCTTCTCTTGGGGCGTATTTCACCTCCATTGGGTATTTTTTGTACCATTTTTCCCTGGGTTTCGTCTAAATCTGTTTCCACTTGATTTAACCCAGTTTTTTCCCAGGCTTTTTCAGCCTCGTTTTATTCTGCGGGTTCCACTTTGTCGTGTATTTGTCCCCACTTTACGTCTGCTTTAACATGAGAGATTTGCCCTTTTTCTTGTCTTGTGTTTAATATTTCGCCCCCTAAGTTCCCTTCTGGTCTTTGTTTGTCTCCTTTTGCCTTTGTTTTTGTCCCATTTTATTGCCTCGCCACAAACTCAAATCCCTTAAGGTTTCTGCGTATTATTTTGCCCACTTTCTTGTCTTCACGCCTGTTTGTATGTTTTTTATCTCATCTTCGGGCATATTGTATTTCACTTTTGCCCATTTTCTTGTCTTCTTGCTTGTCTCTGTTAAATTCCCTTTATCCGTCAAACCCACTGACTTCAGTCTTTAGTTATTTTAACCCATTTCCTTGTCTTCAGGCCTGTGATTGTGACTGTGATGAATCCTGTTACATTTCAGCCCATTTTTTTGTCTTGAGACCTGCTTGGCTATCTTGAATTGTACACTTTATTTTTCAATTTTTCACGGACCCTCTCGTCTTTTCAGCAGGTGAGGCCTGTGGCTGCGGCTGAATTCCAGTGTATTTTTTAGCCCGTTTTCTTGTCTTGTTGCCTGCTTGTGTCTGTGGTTTGAAACTATGGTACATTTGAACCCGTGATCTGGTCTGTCTGTGGGCGGGGGTCAGGCCTCTGTGGGCGGGGTCAGGTCTCTGTGGGCGGGGTCTGGTGTGTCTGTGGGCGGGGTCTGGTCTGTCTGTGAGCGTGTCTGTGGGCGGGGTCAGGTCTGTCTGTGGGCGGGGTCAGGCCTCTGTGGGCGGGGTCAGGTCTCTGTGGGCGGGGTCTGGTGTGTCTGTGGGCGGGGTCTGGTCTGTCTGTGGGCGTGTCTGTGGGCGGGGTCAGGTCTGTCTGTGGGCGGGGTCAGGCCTCTGTGGGTGTCTGTGGGCGGGGTCTGGTCTGTCTGTGGGCATGTCTGTGGGCGGGGATCAGGCCTCTGTGGGCGTGTCTGTGGGCGGGGTCAGGCCTCTGTGGGTGTGTCTGTGGGCGGGGTCAGGCCTCTGTGGGTGTGTCTGTGGGCGGGGTCAGGCCTCTGTGGGCAGGGTCAGGCCTCTGTGGGCGTGTCTGTGGGCAGGGTCAGGCCTCTGTGGGCAGGGTCAGGCCTCTGTGGGCGGGGTCAGGCCTCTGTGGGCGGGGTCAGGCCTCTGTGGGCGTGTCTGTGGGCAGGGTCAGGCCTCTGTGGGCGGGGTCAGGCCTCTGTGGGCGGGTCTGTGGGCGGGGTCAGGCGTGCTTGTGGGCGTGGCTGGTCCGCACATGGCTCTGCAGGCGGGTGCTGGAGGAGAAGCGTTTGCCGCAGGCGTCGCAGCGCAGAGACGGCGCCGCAGAATCGGAGGGAATCGGAGAATCGTTTGGGGGAGAATCGTTGGGCGGAGGAGAGGATTCGGAAAGATGCGACTGACGATGAGCTTTGAGGAGAGAAACACGACTGAACCTCCGGCCACAGTCCTCACACTCGGTCCACACGCGACGGCGCTTCTTCTGCGGAGAGACGGAGAGAGGGATGAGGACAGAGGAGAGGAGAGAGGGATGAGGACAGAGGAGAGGAGAGAGGGATGAGGACAGAGGAGAGGAGAGAGGGATGAGGACAGAGGAGAGGAGAGAGGGATGAGGACAGAGGAGAGAGGGATGAGGACAGAGGAGAGGAGAGAGGGATGAGGACAGAGGAGAGGAGAGAGGGATGAGGACAGAGGAGAGAGGGATGAGGACAGAGGAGAGGAGAGAGGGATGAGGACAGAGGAGAGAGGGATGAGGACAGAGGAGAGGAGAGAGGGATGAGGACAGAGGAGAGGAGAGAGGGATGAGGACAGAGGAGAGGAGAGAGGGATGAGGACAGAGGAGAGGAGAGAGGGATGAGGACAGAGGAGAGGAGAGAGGGATGAGGACAGAGGAGAGAGGGATGAGGACAGAGGAGAGGAGAGAGGGATGAGGACAGAGGAAGAGGAGAGAGGGATGAGGACAGAGGAGAGGAGAGAGGGATGAGGACAGAGGAGAGGAGAGAGGGATGAGGACAGAGGAGAGGAGAGAGGGATGAGGACAGAGGAGAGGAGAGAGGGATGAGGACAGAGGAGAGAGGGATGAGGACAGAGGAGAGGAGAGAGGGATGAGGACAGAGGAGAGGAGAGAGGGATGAGGACAGAGGAGAGGAGAGAGGGATGAGGACAGAGGAGAGAGGGATGAGGACAGAGGAGAGGAGAGAGGGATGAGGACAGAGGAGAGAGGGATGAGGACAGAGGAGAGGAGAGAGGGATGAGGACAGAGGAGAGAGGGATGAGGACAGAGGAGAGGAGAGAGGGATGAGGACAGAGGAGAGGAGAGAGGGATGAGGACAGAGGAGAGGAGAGAGGGATGAGGACAGAGGAGAGGAGAGAGGGATGAGGACAGAGGAGAGGAGAGAGGGATGAGGACAGAGGAGAGGAGAGAGGGATGAGGACAGAGGAGAGGAGAGAGGGATGAGGACAGAGGAGAGGAGAGAGGGATGAGGACAGAGGAGAGGAGAGAGGGATGAGGACAGAGGAGAGGAGAGAGGGATGAGGACAGAGGAGAGGAGAGAGGGATGAGGACAGAGGAGAGAGGGATGAGGACAGAGGAGAGGAGAGAGGGATGAGGACAGAGGAGAGAGGGATGAGGACAGAGGAGAGGAGAGAGGGATGAGGACAGAGGAGAGGAGAGAGGGATGAGGACAGAGGAGAGGAGAGAGGGATGAGGATAGAGGAGAGGAGAGAGGGATGAGGACAGAGGAGAGGAGAGAGGGATGAGGACAGAGGAGAGAGGGATGAGGACAGAGGAGAGAGGGATGAGGACAGAGGAGAGGAGAGAGGGATGAGGAGAGGAGAGAGGGATGAGGACAGAGGAGAGGAGAGAGGGATGAGGACAGAGGAGAGGAGAGAGGGATGAGGACAGAGGAGAGAGGGATGAGGACAGAGGAGAGGAGAGAGGGATGAGGAGAGGAGAGAGGGATGAGGACAGAGGAGAGGAGAGAGGGATGAGGACAGAGGAGAGGAGAGAGGGATGAGGACAGAGGAGAGGAGAGAGGGATGAGGACAGAGGAGAGGAGAGAGGGATGAGGACAGAGGAGAGGAGAGAGGGATGAGGACAGAGGAGAGAGGAGATGCTTCTGAGCAAAAAACAGAGAAAAATGGTTTAAGTCAACAGAAAAGGAGAGAAGGAACAAGAGGAAGAGAGAGACTTGTAGAGAAAAAGGAAATGTAAAACACATTTAAAGGGGAGGTATTTTACATGACTGCTGTGGGAGCGTGTGGGCGGAGCCTCGTACTGTGGGGAGTGTGGGCGGGGCCTCGTACTGTGGGGCGTGTGGGCGGGGCCTCGTACTGTGGGGCGTGTGGGCGGGGCCTCGTACTGAGGGGAGTGTGGGCGGGGCCTCGTACTGTGGGGCGTGTGGGCGGGGCCTCGTACTGTGGGGAGTGTGGGCGGGGCCTCGTACTGTGGGGCGTGTGGGCGGGGCCTCGTACTGTGGGGCGGGTGGGCGGGGCCTCGTACTGAGGGGAGTGTGGGCGGGGCCTCGTACTGAGGGGAGAGTGGGCGGGGCCTCGTACGGTGTGGAGTGTGGGCTGGGCCTCGTCCTGAGGGGAGTGTGGGCGGGGCCTCGTACTGTGGGGCGTGTGGGCGGGGCCTCGTACTGTAAGGAGTGTGGGCGGGGCCTCGTACTGAGGGGAGTGTGGGCGGGGCCTCGTACTGAGGGGAGTGTGGGCGGGGCCTCGTACTGTGGGGAGTGTGGGCGGGGCCTCGTACTGAGGGGCGTGTGGGCGGGGCCTCGTACTGTGGGGCGTGTGGGCGGGGCCTCGTACTGTGGGGAGTGTGGGCGGGGCCTCGTACTGAGGGGAGTGTGGGCGGGGCCTCGTACTGAGGGGAGTGTGGGCGGGGCCTCGTACTGAGGGGCGTGTGGGCGGGGCCTCGTACTGCCTGGTAACAGTGATAAATTAACTCTGTACCTTCCGTCTCTCCTCCTCCTCTTCCTCGTCGTCCTCGTCTTCCTCGTCTCTGGTTGCCGCGGGCGACGTCAGGCCGGGGGCCGTTTCCGTGGCGCCCGCCGCCGCCTCTGTCGCCATGGAGACGGCGATGCTCTCCATCTCACTGTCGTCGGCGTCTTCGTCCTCGAGCAGCTGAGACGGAAGAGTGAGGAGACGGTGCAGCATCGAGGCGGAGGAGCGACGAGCTGAGGAGGAGGAAAGGAGGAGGAGGAGAGGAGGAGGAGGAGAGGAGAAGGAGGAGGAGAGAAGAAGGAGGAGAGGAGAAGGAGGAGGAGAGAAGAGGAGGAGGAGAGGAGGAGGAGGAGGAGGAGGAGAGGAGGAGAAGGAGGAGGAGAGGAGGAGGAGAGGAGAAGGAGGAGGAGAGAAGGAGGAGGAGAGAAGAGGAGGAGGAGAGAAGAGGAGGAGGAGGAGGAGGAGAGAAGGAGGAAGAGAGGAGGTGGAGAGGAGAAGGAGGAGGAGAGAAGAGGAGGAGGAGAGGAGGAGGAGGAGGAGAAGGAGGAGGAGAGAAGGAGGAGGAGGAGGAGGAGGAAGAGAGGAGGTGGAGAGGAGAAGGAGGAGGAGAGAAGAGGAGGAGGAGAGGAGGAGGAGGAGGAGAAGGAGGAGGAGAGAAGGAGGAGGAGGAGAAGGAGGAAGAGAGGAGGTGGAGAGGAGAAGAAGGAGGAGAGGAGGAGGAGGAGAAGAACATTTTCATGATCCAGGAGGAAATACATTTGGTTTTAAAATCAGAATAAACCCAAACTTCAGGATTAAATTTAATTCTGTCATGAGCTCCTCTCAGCTCCTGTTAACGAGCCCCACCTCCCTCCACTCCTGTTAACGAGCCCCACCTCCCTCCACTCCTGTTAACGAGCCCCACCTCCCTCCACTCCTGTTAACGAGCCCCACCTCCCTCCACTCCTGTTAACGAGCCCCACCTCCCTCCACTCCAGCTGATCTGATCCACCTGTCCCCACTCTGCATCCTCACTCACCACCCAGCTGCACCTCATGCACCACCCAGCTGCACCTCATGCACCACCCAGCTGCACCTCATGCACCACCCAGCTGCACCTCATGCACCACCCAGCTGCACCTCACTCACCACCCAGCTGCACCTCATGCACCACCCAGCTGCACCTCATGCACCACCCAGCTGCACCTCATGCACCATCCAGCTGCACCTCACTCACCACCCAGCTGCACCTCATGCACCACCCAGCTGCACCTCATGCACCACCCAGCTGCACCTCATGCACCATCCAGCTGCACCTCATGCACCATCCAGCTGCACCTCATGCACCATCCAGCTGCACCTCATGCACCACCCAGCTGCACCTCATGCACCACCCAGCTGCACCTCATGCACCACCCAGCTGCACCTCATGCACCACCCAGCTGCACCTCATGCACCACCCAGCTGCACCTCATGCACCACCCAGCTGCACCTCATGCACCACCCAGCTGCACCTCATGCACCACCCAGCTGCACCTCATGCACCACCCAGCTGCACCTCATGCACCACCCAGCTGCACCTCATGCACCATCCAGCTGCACCTCATGCACCATCCAGCTGCACCTCATGCACCATCCAGCTGCACCTCATGCACCACCCAGCTGCACCTCACGCACCACCCAGCTGCACCTCACGCACCACCCAGCTGCACCTCATGCACCACCCAGCTGCACCTCATGCACCACCCAGCTGCACCTCACTCACCACCCAGCTGCACCTCATGCACCACCCAGCTGCACCTCACTCACCACCCAGCTGCACCTCATGCACCACCCAGCTGCACCTCATGCACCATCCAGCTGCACCTCACTCACCACCCAGCTGCACCTCACTCACCACCCAGCTGCACCTCACTCACCACCCAGCTGCACCTCATGCACCACCCAGCTGCACCTCACTCACCACCCAGCTGCACCTCACTCACCACCCAGCTGCACCTCACTCACCACCCAGCTGCACCTCATGCACCACCCAGCTGCACCTCATGCACCACCCAGCTGCACCTCATGCACCACCCAGCTGCACCTCACGCACCACCCAGCTGCACCTCACGCACCACCCAGCTGCACCTCACGCACCACCCAGCTGCACCTCATGCACCACCCAGCTGCACCTCATGCACCATCCAGCTGCACCTCACTCACCACCCAGCTGCACCTCATGCACCACCCAGCTGCACCTCATGCACCACCCAGCTGCACCTCATGCACCATCCAGCTGCACCTCATGCACCATCCAGCTGCACCTCATGCACCATCCAGCTGCACCTCATGCACCACCCAGCTGCACCTCATGCACCACCCAGCTGCACCTCATGCACCACCCAGCTGCACCTCATGCACCACCCAGCTGCACCTCATGCACCACCCAGCTGCACCTCATGCACCACCCAGCTGCACCTCATGCACCACCCAGCTGCACCTCATGCACCACCCAGCTGCACCTCATGCACCACCCAGCTGCACCTCATGCACCACCCAGCTGCACCTCATGCACCATCCAGCTGCACCTCATGCACCATCCAGCTGCACCTCATGCACCATCCAGCTGCACCTCATGCACCACCCAGCTGCACCTCACGCACCACCCAGCTGCACCTCACGCACCACCCAGCTGCACCTCATGCACCACCCAGCTGCACCTCATGCACCACCCAGCTGCACCTCACTCACCACCCAGCTGCACCTCATGCACCACCCAGCTGCACCTCACTCACCACCCAGCTGCACCTCATGCACCACCCAGCTGCACCTCATGCACCATCCAGCTGCACCTCACTCACCACCCAGCTGCACCTCACTCACCACCCAGCTGCACCTCACTCACCACCCAGCTGCACCTCATGCACCACCCAGCTGCACCTCACTCACCACCCAGCTGCACCTCACTCACCACCCAGCTGCACCTCACTCACCACCCAGCTGCACCTCATGCACCACCCAGCTGCACCTCAAGCACCACCCAGCTGCACCTCATGCACCACCCAGCTGCACCTCACGCACCACCCAGCTGCACCTCACGCACCACCCAGCTGCACCTCATGCACCACCCAGCTGCACCTCACTCACCACCCAGCTGCACCTCACTCACCACCCAGCTGCACCTCACTCACCACCCAGCTGCACCTCATGCACCACCCAGCTGCACCTCATGCACCACCCAGCTGCACCTCACGCACCACCCAGCTGCACCTCATGCACCATCCAGCTGCACCTCACTCACCACCCAGCTGCACCTCATGCACCACCCAGCTGCACCTCACGCACCACCCAGCTGCACCTCACTCACCACCCAGCTGCACCTCATGCACCACCCAGCTGCACCTCACTCACCACCCAGCTGCACCTCATGCACCACCCAGCTGCACCTCACTCACCACCCAGCTGCACCTCATGCACCACCCAGCTGCACCTCATGCACCACCCAGCTGCACCTCACGCACCATCCAGCTGCACCTCACTCACCACCCAGCTGCACCTCATGCACCACCCAGCTGCACCTCACTCACCACCCAGCTGCACCTCATGCACCACCCAGCTGCACCTCACTCACCACCCAGCTGCACCTCATGCACCACCCAGCTGCACCTCACTCACCACCCAGCTGCACCTCATGCACCACCCAGCTGCACCTCATGCACCACCCAGCTGCACCTCATGCACCACCCAGCTGCACCTCACTCACCCCTGATTGACCTGTGTTTAAAAAGCCCTGTTTTTCAGCCTGTCCTTTGTCAGATCGTCTGCACGTGTGGATCCGCTCCCTGCTGCCAAACTTCCCTGCATTCTACCTCTGACTCCTGACAAACGAACCCGGACCTGTCTGTGTCCTCTTCTGCTCCTCTGCCCCGGTAAACCCCACCTGCCTTCTGCTCCTCTGCCCCGGTAAACCCCACCTGCCTTCTGCTCCTCTGCCCCGGTAAACCCCACCTGCCTTCTGCCTTTGTCTGTACTGCTGCCCTGATTCCCTCCTGGCCGGACCTCCTTCCTGTTCTGCTGTGTGTGTTCACCCCAGAGACGCCAAACCATCCGGCTGGTGGACCAGAGGACCATCCCTGCTGCCCTGGAGACACCGCTGCACCACCGAGACACACACACACGCACCACCGAGACACACGCACCACTGAGACACACACACCACTGAGACACACACACACACACCACCGAGACACACGCACCACTGAGACACACACACCACTGAGACACACACACACACACCACCGAGACACACACACCACTGAGACACACACACACACCACCGAGACACACACACCACTGAGACACACACACCACTGAGACACACACACCACTGAGACACACACACACACACCACTGAGACACACACACCACCGAGACACACACACACACACACCACCGAGACACACACACCACTGAGACACACACACCACTGAGACACACACACACACACCACCGAGACACACACACACACACACCACCGAGACACACACACACACACACCACTGAGACACACACACACACACACCACCGAGACACACACACCACCGAGACACACACACACACACACCACCGAGACACACACACCACTGAGACACACACACACACACACCACCGAGACACACACACCACTGAGACACACACACCACTGAGACACACACACCACCGAGACACACACACACGCACCACCGAGACGCACACACACACACCACCGAGACACACACACCACTGAGACACACACACCACCGAGACACACACACACGCACTCCTTTTCCCCTCAACCCCTAACTCGTTTTATTCAGAGTTAAACTCGTTTTATTCGCAGTTAAACTCGTTTTATTGACAGTTAAACTCGTTTTATTCACAGTTAAACTCGTTTTATTCAGAGTTAAACTCGTTTTATTCAGAGTTAAACTCGTTTTATTCAGAGTTAAACTCGTTTTATTCACAGTTAAACTCATTTTATTGACAGTTAAACTCGTTTTATTGACAGTTAAACTCGTTTTATTCACAGTTAAACTCGTTTTATTCACAGTTAAACTCGTTTTATTCACAGTTAAACACGTTTTATTCACAGTTAAACTCGTTTTATTCACAGTTAAATTCGTTTTATTCACAGTTAAACTCGTTTTATTCAGAGTTAAACTCGTTTTATTCACAGTTAAACTCGTTTTATTCAGAGTTAAACTCGTTTTATTCACAGTTAAACTCGTTTTATTCACAGTTAAACTCGTTTTATCGACAGTTAAACTCGTTTTATTGACAGTTAAACTCGTTTTATCGACAGTTAAACTCGTTTTATTCAGTTAAACTCGTTTTATTCACAGTTAAACTCGTTTTATTCACAGTTAAATTCGTTTTATTCACAGTTAAACTCGTTTTATTCACAGTTAAACTCGTTTTATTCACAGTTAAACTCGTTTTATTGACAGTTAAACTCGTTTTATTCACAGTTAAACTCGTTTTATTCAGAGTTAAACTCGTTTTATTCACAGTTAAACTCGTTTTATTGACAGTTAAACTCGTTTTATTCAGAGTTAAACTCGTTTTATTCACAGTTAAACTCGTTTTATTCACAGTTAAACTCGTTTTATTCAGAGTTAAACTCGTTTTATTCACAGTTAAACTCGTTTTATTCACAGTTAAACTCGTTTTATCGACAGTTAAACTCGTTTTATTGACAGTTAAACTCGTTTTATCGACAGTTAAACTCGTTTTATTCAGTTAAACTCGTTTTATTCACAGTTAAACTCGTTTTATTCACAGTTAAACTCGTTTTATTGACAGTTAAACTCGTTTTATTGACAGTTAAACACGTTTTATTCAGAGTTAAACTCGTTTTATTCACAGTTAAACTCGTTTTATTGACAGTTAAACTCGTTTTATTGACAGTTAAACTTGTTTTATTCACAGTTAAACTCGTTTTATTGACAGTTAAACACGTTTTATTCAGAGTTAAACTCGTTTTATTCACAGTTAAACTCGTTTTATTGACAGTTAAACTCGTTTTATTCACAGTTAAACTCGTTTTATTCAGAGTTAAACTCGTTTTATTCACAGTTAAACTCGTTTTATTCACAGTTAAACTCGTTTTATTGACAGTTAAACTCGTTTTATTGACAGTTAAACTTGTTTTATTCACAGTTAAACTCGTTTTATTGACAGTTAAACTCGTTTTATTCACAGTTAAACTCGTTTTATTGACAGTTAAACACGTTTTATTCAGAGTTAAACTCGTTTTATTCACAGTTAAACTCGTTTTATTGACAGTTAAACTCGTTTTATTCACAGTTAAACTCGTTTTATCGACAGTTAAACTCGTTTTATTCACAGTTAAACTCGTTTTATTCACAGTTAAACTCGTTTTATTGACAGTTAAACTCGTTTTATTGACAGTTAAACTCGTTTTATTCACAGTTAAACTCGTTTTATTCACAGTTAAACTCGTTTTATTGACAGTTAAACTCGTTTTATTGACAGTTAAACTCGTTTTATTCACAGTTAAACTCGTTTTATTGACAGTTAAACTCGTTTTATTGACAGTTAAACTCGTTTTATTCACAGTTAAACTCGTTTTATTCACAGTTAAACTCGTTTTATTGACAGTTAAACACGTTTTATTCAGAGTTAAACTCGTTTTATTCACAGTTAAACTCGTTTTATTGACAGTTAAACTCGTTTTATTCACAGTTAAACTCGTTTTATCGACAGTTAAACTCGTTTTATTGACAGTTAAACTCGTTTTATTCACAGTTAAACTCGTTTTATTGACAGTTAAACACGTTTTATTCAGAGTTAAACACGTTTTATTCAGAGTTAAACTCGTTTTATTCACAGTTAAACTCGTTTTATTGACAGTTAAACTCGTTTTATTCACAGTTAAACACGTTTTATTCACAGTTAAACTCGTTTTATTGACAGTTAAACTCGTTTTATTGACAGTTAAACTCGTTTTATTCACAGTTAAACTCGTTTTATTCACAGTTAAACTCGTTTTATTCACAGTTAAACTCGTTTTATTGACAGTTAAACTCGTTTTATTCAGAGTTAAACACGTTTTATTCAGAGTTAAACTCGTTTTATTCACAGTTAAACTCGTTTTATTGACAGTTAAACTCGTTTTATTCACAGTTAAACACGTTTTATTCACAGTTAAACTCGTTTTATTGACAGTTAAACTCGTTTTATTCACAGTTAAACTCGTTTTATTCACAGTTAAACTCGTTTTATTGACAGTTAAACTCGTTTTATTGACAGTTAAACTCGTTTTATTCACAGTTAAACTCGTTTTATTCACAGTTAAACTCGTTTTATTCACAGTTAAACTCGTTTTATTGACAGTTAAACTCGTTTTATTCAGAGTTAAACTCGTTTTATTGACAGTTAAACTCGTTTTATTCACAGTTAAACTCGTTTTATCGACAGTTAAACACGTTTTATTCACAGTTAAACTCGTTTTATTGACAGTTAAACTCGTTTTATTGACAGTTAAACTCGTTTTATTCACAGTTAAACTCGTTTTATTCACAGTTAAACTCGTTTTATTCACAGTTAAACTCGTTTTATTGACAGTTAAACACGTTTTATTCAGAGTTAAACACGTTTTATTCAGAGTTAAACTCGTTTTATTCACAGTTAAACTCGTTTTATTGACAGTTAAACTCGTTTTATTCACAGTTAAACACGTTTTATTCACAGTTAAACTCGTTTTATTGACAGTTAAACTCGTTTTATTCACAGTTAAACTCGTTTTATTCACAGTTAAACTCGTTTTATTCACAGTTAAACTCGTTTTATTGACAGTTAAACTCGTTTTATTCACAGTTAAACACGTTTTATTCACAGTTAAACTCGTTTTATTGACAGTTAAACTCGTTTTATTGACAGTTAAACTCGTTTTATTCACAGTTAAACTCGTTTTATTGACAGTTAAACTCGTTTTATTCACAGTTAAACTCGTTTTATTCAGAGTTAAACTCGTTTTATTCACAGTTAAACTCGTTTTATTGACAGTTAAACTCGTTTTATTGACAGTTAAACTTGTTTTATTCACAGTTAAACTCGTTTTATTGACAGTTAAACTCGTTTTATTCACAGTTAAACTCGTTTTATTGACAGTTAAACACGTTTTATTCAGAGTTAAACTCGTTTTATTCACAGTTAAACTCGTTTTATTGACAGTTAAACTCGTTTTATTCACAGTTAAACTCGTTTTATCGACAGTTAAACTCGTTTTATTGACAGTTAAACTCGTTTTATTCACAGTTAAACTCGTTTTATTGACAGTTAAACTCGTTTTATTGACAGTTAAACTCGTTTTATTCACAGTTAAACTCGTTTTATTGACAGTTAAACTCGTTTTATTCAGAGTTAAACTCGTTTTATTCACAGTTAAACTCGTTTTATTGACAGTTAAACTCGTTTTATTCAGAGTTAAACTCGTTTTATTCACAGTTAAACTCGTTTTATTCACAGTTAAACTCGTTTTATTCACAGTTAAACTCGTTTTATTCAGAGTTAAACTCGTTTTATTCACAGTTAAACTCGTTTTATTCACAGTTAAACTCGTTTTATCGACAGTTAAACTCGTTTTATCGACAGTTAAACTCGTTTTATTCACAGTTAAACTCGTTTTATCGACAGTTAAACTCGTTTTATCGACAGTTAAACTCGTTTTATCGACAGTTAAACTCGTTTTATCGACAGTTAAACTCGTTTTATTGACAGTTAAACTCGTTTTATTCACAGTTAAACTCGTTTTATTCACAGTTAAACTCGTTTTATTGACAGTTAAACTCGTTTTATTCACAGTTAAACTCGTTTTATTCACAGTTAAACTCGTTTTATTGACAGTTAAACTCGTTTTATTCACAGTTAAACTCGCTTTATTCACAGTTAAACTCGTTTTATCGACAGTTAAACTCGTTTTATTCACAGTTAAACTCGTTTTATTCAGAGTTAAACTCGTTTTATTCACAGTTAAACTCGTTTTATTGACAGTTAAACTCGTTTTATTCACAGTTAAACTCGTTTTATTCACAGTTAAACTCGTTTTATTCAGAGTTAAACTCGTTTTATTCACAGTTAAACTCGTTTTATTGACAGTTAAACTCGTTTTATTCACAGTTAAACTCGTTTTATCGACAGTTAAACTCGTTTTATTCACAGTTAAACTCGTTTTATTGACAGTTAAACTCGTTTTATTGACAGTTAAACTCGTTTTATTCACAGTTAAACTCGTTTTATTGACAGTTAAACTCGTTTTATTCACAGTTAAACTCGTTTTATTCAGAGTTAAACTCGTTTTATTCACAGTTAAACTCGTTTTATTGACAGTTAAACTCGTTTTATTCACAGTTAAACTCGTTTTATTGACAGTTAAACTCGTTTTATTGACAGTTAAACTCGTTTTATTGACAGTTAAACTCGTTTTATTGACAGTTAAACTCGTTTTATTCACAGTTAAACTCGTTTTATTCACAGTTAAACTCGTTTTATTCACAGTTAAACTCGTTTTATTGACAGTTAAACTCGTTTTATTCACAGTTAAACTCGTTTTATTGACAGTTAAACTCGTTTTATTGACAGTTAAACTCGTTTTATTCACAGTTAAACTCGTTTTATTGACAGTTAAACTCGTTTTATTCACAGTTAAACTCGTTTTATTCACAGTTAAACTCGTTTTATTGACAGTTAAACTCGTTTTATTGACAGTTAAACTCGTTTTATTCACAGTTAAACTCGTTTTATTGACAGTTAAACTCGTTTTATTCACAGTTACTCATTTTATTTACAGTTAAACTCGTTTTATTCACAGTTAAACTCGTTTTATCGACAGTTAAACTCGTTTTATTCACAGTTAAACTCGTTTTATCGACAGTTAAACTCGTTTTATTCACAGTTAAACTCGTTTTATTTACAGTTAAACTCGTTTTATTCACAGTTAAACTCGTTTTATTTACAGTTAAACTCGTTTTATTCACAGTTAAACTCGTTTTATCGACAGTTAAACTCGTTTTATTCACAGTTAAACTCGTTTTATTGACAGTTAAACACGTTTTATTCAGAGTTAAACTCGTTTTATCGACAGTTAAACTCGTTTTATTGACAGTTAAACTCGTTTTATTCACAGTTAAACTCGTTTTATTCACAGTTAAACTCGTTTTATCGACAGTTAAACTCGTTTTATCGACAGTTAAACTCGTTTTATCGACAGTTAAACTCGTTTTATTCACAGTTAAACTCGTTTTATTCACAGTTAAACTCGTTTTATTCACAGTTAAACTCGTTTTATTGACAGTTTAACTCGTTTTATTGACAGTTAAACTCGTTTTATTCACAGTTAAACTCGTTTTATTGACAGTTAAACTCGTTTTATTGACAGTTAAACTCGTTTTATTGACAGTTAAACTCGTTTTATTCACAGTTAAACTCGTTTTATTGACAGTTAAACTCGTTTTATTGACAGTTAAACTCGTTTTATTCACAGTTAAACTCGTTTTATTGACAGTTAAACTCGTTTTATTCACAGTTAAACTCGTTTTATTCACAGTTAAACTCGTTTTATTCACAGTTAAACTCGTTTTATTCACAGTTAAACTCGTTTTATTCACAGTTAAACTCGTTTTATTGACAGTTAAACTCGTTTTATTCACAGTTAAACTCGTTTTATTGACAGTTAAACTCGTTTTATTGACAGTTAAACTCGTTTTATTCACAGTTAAACTCGTTTTATTCACAGTTAAACTCGTTTTATTCACAGTTAAACTCGTTTTATTGACAGTTAAACTCGTTTTATTGACAGTTAAACACGTTTTATTCAGAGTTAAACTCGTTTTATTCACAGTTAAACTCGTTTTATTGACAGTTAAACTCGTTTTATTGACAGTTAAACTCGTTTTATTCACAGTTAAACTCGTTTTATTCACAGTTAAACTCGTTTTATTGACAGTTAAACTCGTTTTATTGACAGTTAAACTCGTTTTATTCACAGTTAAACTCGTTTTATTCACAGTTAAACTCGTTTTATTCACAGTTAAACTCGTTTTATTCACAGTTAAACTCGTTTTATTCACAGTTAAACTCGTTTTATTGACAGTTAAACACGTTTTATTCAGAGTTAAACTCGTTTTATTCACAGTTAAACTCGTTTTATTGACAGTTAAACTCGTTTTATTGACAGTTAAACTCGTTTTATTCACAGTTAAACTCGTTTTATTGACAGTTAAACACGTTTTATTCAGAGTTAAACTCGTTTTATTCACAGTTAAACTCGTTTTATTGACAGTTAAACTCGTTTTATTGACAGTTAAACTCGTTTTATTCACAGTTAAACTCGTTTTATTCACAGTTAAACTCGTTTTATTGACAGTTAAACTCGTTTTATTCAGAGTTAAACTCGTTTTATTGACAGTTAAACTCGTTTTATTCACAGTTAAACTCGTTTTATTGACAGTTAAACTCGTTTTATTCAGAGTTAAACTCGTTTTATTCACAGTTAAACTCGTTTTATTCACAGTTAAACTCGTTTTATTCACAGTTAAACTCGTTTTATTCAGTTAAACTCGTTTTATTGACAGTTAAACTCGTTTTATTGACAGTTAAACTCGTTTTATTCACAGTTAAACTCATTTTATTGACAGTTAAACTCGTTTTATTGACAGTTAAACTCGTTTTATTGACAGTTAAACTCATTTTATTGACAGTTAAACTCATTTTATTCACAGTTAAACTCGTTTTATTCACAGTTAAACTCGTTTTATTGACAGTTAAACTCATTTTATTGACAGTTAAACTCGTTTTATTGACAGTTAAACTCGTTTTATTGACAGTTAAACTCGTTTTATTGACAGTTAAACTCATTTTATTCACAGTTAAACTCGTTTTATTCACAGTTAAACTCGTTTTATTGACAGTTAAACTCGTT